>JAODLI010005081.1:0-28799 GCA_027575585.1 Percopsis omiscomaycus | reverse complement strand
CTCTCTCTCTCTCTCTCTCTCTCTCTCTCTCTCTCTCGCTCTCTCTCTCTCTCTCTCTCTCTCTCTCATTGCTCACATATCAGGCCATGCCTTTTCCCGGCTCATTAATTGAAATGTGAGTCAGAGCCAAAAGTGCCCTCTAGTGGTAGAGTCTATATCAACACCAGACACTTTGTGCTTGTAGCTTGTGTCAAGCCCCCAGCACTATTTGACATTTCACAGAAAAACTGGGTGGGCGGTCTGACAGATAAGACTTCTAAAGCAATATCTTTCAAGAGGATGGACTTGTTTCTACACAACCCACCCTGGCAGATGTACAGATCTAAAGATCATTCAAAGGGACTGTAAAAGCAGAAAGGTGATTGAGTCCATGACCATGTCGGCTGTTCAGACCTCTTGGACACACTGGCTTGGTGTGTACACACTCTGCTCCATCTGGACATGCCCGATGAACAGGGCAACTAATACCCTCTTTATTATTGCTTTCTATGTTTTGGGACATCACATGCTGCAAGGCAATTGCTAAATAGTAACGCCTTCTACCTGAGAAGAGGTCTAATTAGCCTGTTATCACAAACACCTCTCTGGCCTGGATGTTTAATTGGATAAAAGTAGCCTTTTTAGAGTAGAGTGTACGTCCCCTTAGAGCAGGACGAGTAATCAATTTTTCCCCAAGAAGTGGCTAAGCAAAATCAACTGAAAATACCTGTGTGTGTTAATGGAGACTAACTGGTCTGGGTGTTGGACTCCCAGCCGGAAGGTCGTGGGTTCGTTCTATATAGCACCATGTAATTGTAAGTCGGATAAAAGCATCTGTTAAAGGACCTAATCGTAATTGTAATTGTACTTCAATTTAATCATCTCTAATCTTACCTACATTTGTAGGTGTCCTAAGTGATGTTTTAGATCAATAAAGGATTTGGTATACATAGCAATGAATATAGTTTATTATCTTTAATATTCTCAGAGGTACCGTTTTAGTATTGGCCCAGATTCCTTAATGCCACTAGATGGCAGTATAAAGTCTAACAAACGCTCTTTTCGCTCTAAACTTATACCTACATTTAACGGCACTGTATGGAGTATATGATTCTGGCCACTGAGGAGCAGAGTGATGCAATTGCGGGTCCCTGGACCACTCACACATACACTAAGACTTCAGGGGATAATTTGTGTCCAGGTGTGCGTGTACTTTAGCTTCATGGGCTTTCAATTTGAATCCAAGGACAATTCTGTACCAGTGTTTGGAAATTTGGATTTTATGGCGATTTAGTGGCAAAACACTAATTACACTCAGGCATGTGAACTATTCACATGGATATTCACTGCACAAAATGATAATCACATAATGATACTAGATCCTTCATACTATGTCTTTAAAGCCATCTTGCATTAAACATTTGAACCAGTTTGTCTGTCAGACAGGACTGCAGGCTTATTTGACACACTACCATTGAGGGCTTTAAAATGTGATGCTGACGCTAATTAGATAATAATATTAGATTATTTTTGATAAAGGAAAGGTAGTTCGTTGTACAGTTCTACTGGTAACACTAATGAAATCAGACCCGTTTTTTATGGGGATTTCAGATGTCTTCTATTGTTAACGACACTTGAGAACACATCAACATTATATATTTAGTCTTGACGACGATTGGTACTCATTATTTTCATGGGCATGTAAGAAAAAGGGTTTGTAAGCGCGTATCTCTAAGGTAATTAACTAAGGCAGCTTTTCAAAATTGGTTTTCTTATCATCGCTAAAGACGACACATGAATAAAATATTCAGTGATTTTTCTTCTCCGCGGAGTAACTGATCTCAGATCTGTGTGTAATTACAGGCCCATCACAGCGCTGATGACATCTGTATTCTCACCTGAGGATAGGGAGAGACGAAGACCCTCAATCAAAACAGGAAATGGGTTTCTGAGGCCAATCATAAAGCTTCAAAGCTAGATTGTTTTTAAAGCATTTTTTTCAGACATCAGACAGCTTTAAAAATTACACAAACAGACACATAGTACACACAGTACAACCACAGTACTCATGATGTGACACATAATGGGAGAACAGACCTCACAAACAACAGATCTTATTAAAATTGAACTGATGTGTGTGTGTGCGTGCGTGTGTCTGTCTGTGTGTTTGTTTGATGGGTGCTTTATACCACTTAATGAAACGTGCATACGCATTAATTCATGTATTCATTCATGTGTTTACCCTCCAACACAAACTCTCTCTCACACACACACACACACACACAATCTACTGGGGAATATATTGATGTGAGTGTTAAGCTTCTTAAGACCCCCTCCCCCAGTGTTACATTATTATACAACACTGTCCTCCAGTGAGAAACAACTTACAGTCTGTTGGTTCCCTGTCATATAATTAGATATTACCCCATTAATGTTATTAACTTAGACTGGTGGTAAGCAAAACAGGGACATATTGACATTTGGAGAAAGAAATATATTTCCCTTAAAAAATGTAATCAAAAACTACAATACAAATGATCGGCTTAACTTGAGAACACAAAATACCAGTAGATATGTCGCTTTGTAGACACATTACAAGTAGCCTGTGTTTTTAGAAACAATGGAAGTCAATAGTTCATTATGTTTAATGCAGAATACCAGCATGGGGATTTATAGTCATATATAAGATATAGAGTAGGGTTTAACTAAAGTTTTATTAATAGAAACCTTCCTGACGAGTTATGAAGCTGCGGCCTGCAGACCTCCTATAGGGCCTACGTGTGAATATGTAGGCCTATTTACGCAGCGCTGATGGGTTTTTATCAACTTGGGGAGCAAACTTTCATTGCTGCCAGTGAGTGGAGGTTAAGCCCCGTTTAATCTGAGGTGACTAATTTAACAGTAAACGCACAAGCAGAAAGGGAAAATCCGATCAGCCCCGCTCCCTCTCCTGACCTGCATTTGTTCTGCCTGTCCGAGCCGCGCCCGGCCGGGAACCTCGGATTAAAAAGATCAGCGTATTTGCATGTTTCTAGCCTCTCCGCGTGAATATTATGCTGTCTATCTCCAACCAGCCGTTCCTGCCAGCTAAATTAAATTGTGCCACTTTGTTGGGCGCGGGGCATCATTCAGAAGTGCAATCTCATCTGGTGAAACAGCTTCCAGGCAGCGCTCCTCTAATCGTCCCTCCCAGGAGACACTCTGACGGACAGTTTGATTCAGGCACAAAAAACCCCTGACCAAACATGAACTGGGATTTTTAAGAGTGCGCTGCTGTTTAGCTCATTTCCCTAACAGCTCAGTGTGGTAGGGAAATCACTGCCAGTCCTTCCTCACTCCCAATGTAATCCCAACTCCTATTATGTTCATGCAATTAGGAGCTAATCCATAATAAAGTGTAACGGCAGCAGCTAGCGAGCTTCCTTCAGTTGTCCCGCCAGGTTTGTGAGTTGAGAGCCGCTCTGTTAGCTGCTGGCTGTCACAACCCATTAGTGTCAGCACTTTCCTGACGGACGAGACTTCCCTCGTGGCTCCTGGTGTCTCTCCTGCCCCAGAGCGGGGCAATTAGGGCCTGCTATTACCCCACACAACGTGCATAGCCTACGTACAGTGACAGGGTGTGACTCAAGACATCTTGAAACTCCTCTTTAAATAATTGACAACCAAGATGTAACTAAACTTAGAGCTTGGTATCCTTTACGGTTAATTAACAAAAATGTTTTAAATGTCATTTAAAGTATACTGTTGAAAACTTTCGAAATTTCAGTCAGAACAAGGTTGTCAATTTCATACAAGTGAAAATAATAACGCTCCGAGTTTGAACCTTAGCATTAGCGTAGCACTGCTGTTTGGGGGCTGATGGGAACCCTGGCCGTTAAACACATGTTTGGTGAGTTTATGCAAATGAAAAGGGCGCTAATACAACACCGTCGCAGGTGGGTTTGATGTCTCTGACAGTTGAGAGCACCGTAACATTGAGTGGAACAGAAGGTTTCTGGAGGCCAAACATCCTAGCTAATTATCATTCCGCGGTGGTAAACAGTCACTCCGGAGTGCTGCTTATCGCTCCATCACCGCGGGAGAGGGGAGCAAAACAACGCTTCCACGCCGAGGAGTGAAGTGTCTCCTACTCAGGTCAGCTAACCGCTGCCATGGCAACGTCTTCGCCAGCAGATCGTCCATGTTCCCACCAGCAAGAGAGACAGACACGCTGACACATCTGTCTAACAGCGTGAGCGAGAGAGACAGACAGGGGAAAGACTTAAAACAGCACAAATACTGACAGCGGAGGAGAGCGAGGCAAAAATGTCCAAACCGACCTGTCAGTAAGTCAGCTGTACTTCCGTACAACAGTGAAAACTACATAAATGTAATACTGTAACATAGGTAAATGTAATCTAATAAATACACATATTCATACAGCAGTGTGTGTGTGTGCGTGTGTCTTATTCCCCGGGCGTTCTATAGCCTCCTGCTGTTAAAACAACCTGTCTGGGTTCAGACTAACAGCTAAAGTCTGACTCCACTGTGATACTAAATGTTTTCTCTCTGCTCAGGTTTGGCGCTGTGCTCCAGCACCGCGAAGATCGATTCCCAGAGTGCACCTGGCTCAGTGAGCGGTCACTGCCCCCAATTCATCTGCATAAAGACGGAGCTCTGAGCTCCCAGGCGGAGCGCTCAGCTCTGTTACGGATGCAGAGCGTCACTCCCCACCGGTTGCTCGCCCGGAAAAACACTCCAGTTTAAATGTGAAGCGGAGGTCTCCCGTCACGTCCGATGCACCTAACAAGGCAGCTTCCCACTAAAATATGCAGTCAGGGAAACAGATCGCAAACACAGCGGGAATACAAGTGTCCAAAGCCCCTGCTGGGAAAACGTCCTAATGAGCTATTTGCTAATTTACAGCGGAGGATTCTGATTGGCTGAATTAGTTGACAATGATTTCAAGTTTGGGATGTCACCTACAGACGCCTGTCTCACCTACACAACACCTGTCTGCCTGCTCATTATGTATGAGTGATTGCATCCAAGCTTCTTGAGGAAAACACAATCTATTTGAATTCTATTCGATTTTAATTGGTTCCACTTCCTCTCTTACCCTGAAATCATTTAAAATGTAAAATGTGCGCCAGATTTCCTCCAGCAGTTATAAACGGTTCAGCACCTTTAAAAGATGTTCACGGCGTAGGCGGCAGGCCAGTTCGGAGAGTGAAGAGTGAAGAGTTGTTTAAACATGATCTTGGCAGAGACTGTCCATCATTAATGCGATCTAATTTTCCTGTGGGCTGAAGGACGTTCACACCAGGTCGACCAACCAGCTAAACCCTTCCGCGTAATGCGGCAGGGCTAACGCTAGCAGCAAGCGCTGCACTTAATGTGACTTCAATTTACATCTGAGCCATTGAGAGCTCTTACCCAAAGAGACTTACAATGAGAGTGCCAGTAGAACGAGCTGCGCTTCCTACAGCGGTGACATTACAAGCAGCCAGTATAAAGCAGGGTCAGAGCTGAAATAGATGGACGGTTTAATGTAATTCTACTGAGACAGGCTTTTCCAAGAGGGTGGGCTTACTGTAAGACAAAGTCCCAGTGAAATGTCACTCGCTATCAAAATCCTCCATCCATCTTCTCTCTGCAAGTTAATGGATGCTTTGATCTGAAGTACCGTAGAAACCATTAGTAAAGATATTTATAGTAGTTCCAGTCCTGTCTCGGGTAGAACACACTGACATATTAATACTGCGACATGTGCCTGCTGCAGTAGAAGTAATCACACATCTACTCCAGTGCCACGTATCCACCGCAATCCTGTTAACTGTTAACTTTCCTAAAACACATTGTGTTGAATAAAAAAGAAGGTTCTTTAGTCTCTTGTAACTTATGAAAGCCGTTGTTCAAAGAAATGACAGTCGACTGAAAGCCTACCATGGAGAAGACCACTTTAGAGCACACTGTATTTTAGTCGTATAATTAACGGAAGGGTTAAACGGCATTTATTTATGTGTGAAAAATGTAAATTTCAAATGGCTAGTTGCTGTTTGTCTAGTGCTTTGGCCTTTCTGTTGTAAAGGTTGGGGGGGGGGGTCTTCACCAGACCTGCTGTTGCTTTAAAGGTCACGTCAGCTGTGTGTGTGTGTGTGTGTGTGTGTGTGTGTTTGAGACAGAAGCTGGGGGGAATGGGTGTGGATGAGTGTGTAGGGTTAGCCTATAGCCACTGTAAATTCACGATCAAAAGGTTCTGAATTTTGCCACCCCCCCCCCCCTCCCCCTGAACCGCTCCAAGCTCCTGATTTTCATTCTTCTTTCTCTACTGGCTTTGAGGACGTGCCGGTTCTTCGGCAGGCCTCATACATTCCACATGGCAGAGAGCCGTCTGTCAGAAATATAGAAAACGGAGTGTCAAATGATGATAATTTGAGCAGAACTCTTCACAGTTCTGAGGAAGCCTGACAGAGCTGGAAACTAATACAGTTTGAAACCCGAAAATCCCAAATACTGAGACCCTGTCTACTCCTGCTATGTAGAGCAAGGTTAGGGGTTCTATTCCCTGTGTAGAGCAAGGCAGTAACGCTGTCAGGGTTAGGGGTTCTATTCCCTGTGTAGAGCAAGGCACTAACACTGCCAGGGTTAGAGGTTCTATTCCCTGTGTAGAGCAAGGCACTAACACTGCAAGGGTTAGTGGTGCTATTCCCTGTGTAGAGCAAGGCACTAACACCATCAGGTTTAGGGGTTCTATTCCCTGTGTAGAGCAAGGCACTAACACCATCAGGTCTAGGGGTTCTATTCCCTGTGTAGAGCAAGGCACTAACACCATCAGGGTTAGAGGTTCTATTCTCTGTTTAAAGCAAGGCACTTTAAACACTGCCAGGGTTAGGGGTTCTATCCCCTGTATATTCACCAGGGCCTCTTCCTGTCACACCTGTCAGGTCTAACTTCATCCGGCGCAGTCCGGCGTTGCCGTGGCGATGAGCTGGGTCTGATTGGATGCTGTGTCGTGATGAGGAGAGGCGTGCAGGGAATTGTGTGTCCGTGGAACACTAACGCAGACGGAACATAGGAGCCCTCGGAGACGACGCGCAATTCAATCTGCTGCCGCACGCCTTTCACATTGAATGACACAACGCACGCACACACACACGCGCACACACACACGGACAGATAGATATAACACTCAATCACACACACATATATACACACGTGCTCCCATATTCAGTTAACCACATGCATCAATACATTCATACACACAAAAGCATATCGTTGCCGTTGATTCTGGCGTTCGTATAATATATCAGCTCATACTGAGGGAGATATTTTCAATGCAACAATACTCGAATTCCAGGAAGCCAACATATCTTATTATCTGTACATTGTCATGTTGATAAGCGATGCTGTCTTTGAAGTCATAAAGTCCCTTCTCTTTCTTCCTGAAGCTCCTGGTGTAATCTTCTGTAAGGTTCACATTAATAATTGATGTGTGTTTCTAAAAGCCCCACTTAGCTCACGAAACAGCGACTGAGGCAGAGTCATTTACAAATAAACGAGGAAGGACATTTCTCTGCAGGGCAACAGCCCCCCTGCTCCTGAACGCTGCAACAACTTCTGTGCCGATCTTGTGTTTACGTGCTGAAAACCTTTACCGAGGATCCTCAGATTGATGTTTACTGGTTCACCTGATGACACCATTTATTTACCTTATTTTTTTAAAGATTGCATTAAGACAATGGTTCATTACGAAAGCCTGAGCAGTTGTTATAACCTGGTGTCTAGGTGAGACACAGGTAGTGAGGTGTTGAACAGCAAACATCAGTGGTTGCTTCATCAAAGAGGATAAGCTGAAATATATAGAACATAAGCTCCCCCGTTGGTGTCCCATATGCTGTCCATACGCTGAGATCACTGTATGGGTGTAAATAAATAGGTACTGTAAACTCGAAATACAGATCTTTAAAGAGCTTTAAAAAAACATTAATAAATACACAAACCAAATAGAACAGTCTATTAAGAATATATTTTAAATCAAAGTTTAATATAACATTGATGATATGCTTATTCCTTTTTACTAACAAACGCAGTTCGCTGCTTGGCCTCAGCTCCATCCCTGTCTCGGTCTGTCAAACTGCAGTGTCCGTGGGCCACCAGGGGGCAGTAAAGAACTGTAAAACAGTCATTAACTGTCGCTCCACTGCTCCCGTCAGGAGAGCAACAGAGAGAGAGAGAGAGAGAGGAGAGAGGGATGATAAAAGAAATTAGGGGAGAGGAAGAATAGAAAACAGAGAAAACGGGAGAGAGGGGGAGAGGAGCAAGGAGAGAATAATGGATAAGGTAAGGGGAGAGAAGTAGGCAAGAGAGAAGAGGGGAAGAAAATAAACAGATGGATAAGAGGAGAGAGATTTAGAGAGGGAGCTAGCCATGAGATGAAATGAGAGAGACACAGAGAGAGAGGGGGCTGTAGTATAATGTGTGTGTTTACGCTCCCATCAGCTTCTTAAGAGGCTACAGCTGGAGCGAGGAGGACCATCTCTCCATCTGCCACACACACACACACACACACACACACACACACACTCACACACACACACACACACACACACACACACACACAGCCACGCAAAATGATGATTCCCTTTCCAGCTGTAAATTGAGTTCCATTTCAGAAACAACATCAATTTGGTCGTCTGCTCTTTTATTCCCCACTCTGTTTAAACACACACACACACACACACACACACGTACACACACACACACACACACACACACACACACACACATACATACATACACACAAAGAAAAGCACATTTATTCATTTTTTCAGATGTCAAATTCATGTTGATAAGAAACGGTTTCTAAATTCAAATAAAAGCACAACAGGCTGAGAAAGGCTGCTGTGGGTGTGTGTTTTCAAAAGCCAACAGGGGCTTCTTGGACCCAGACTGTTGTTGAGGCGGGGCGGAGACGCCAGACGCCTGTCATTAAAACACGCCAGGCGTCTGATTGGACGGGGGGGCGGGGCTTTTCTGTCTGTTGACATAAAGAAAATGATGATTAAGCAGGCAGCTTGTCTCAGATGAATACCGATCAAATTATGGCTTTATGAGTTTTGCTGTCTGCCGTGACATTTATATGAGCCTGGGCTCGGCTCGGCGTGATTTATGTTTACTGCTGGGAAAACAAATGAAGTGGCCTGAATTCATATTCTAATCAATCGTGAACATACAGTCACACAGACACACACACAGACAGACAGACAAACGGACAGACAGACAGACAGACAGACAGACAGACAGGTGAGGAGAGGTGACAAAATGCCAGTTGCAACGGAGAGTCCAGAGGGTCAATGTTGAAAGTTAATAAACACCACGTTTATCCTCTCTGCTTTGGGGAGATCGAGGGAGACGTTGCGCAGTTCAGCAGGCGTCCTCTTGGTGGCAGTGACGCACAGGGTTAGTATCGTGCGGAGCATCGGTTATTTAGCCTGAAAAAGTAGCAAAAAAAACAACAACAAACATAAAAAAAACAAGAACCAACAGAAGAGGAAGAGGAGCCTCATGAAGATGATGATGCATAATGTATGTGATCACGAGGAGAACGCAGACAGATGCAACTTTCCAGGGGTTATGAAGCTAACGATGACATCACAACCATACAGGAAGGATTCCAATCCAGTGGTTCTGCCTTTCATTTCCTTCAAAACAAAGTCATTTCTTTCTTCCTCTTCCTCTTGGAGCCTTCCCTTGTACCTCTTGGAGCTCACGCACCGCCAACAAAGAGACTTGTGGTTTTGCATAGTCAATGAGTGCTTTTTTTGTTTAATCCCACACATTTTCTCACGTCGATAATCTTCAGAGCATCCGCCCCTCCTCTGTGTCGGACATCATACATCCTCTTTTCAGAGAGCACGCCGTTATCTGAGGCCGGAGCTTTGCGTCTGGGTGGAGGACAGCTTTCATCCTGGTGGTCAGGGCAGCACCGCGCCGTCCGGAAGCCGGCCTGCTTTAAGACGCGGATGATTCCTTTTCTTTCTTTCCTCCGGGGGGAATGACAGGTATAGAGAGAGGTTTTACTATTCTAAACACATAGCACTTCAAATGCTCCGTGTGCCTGGCTCTCATTTAGGCCTATCTTAGTTTGGGTCCCACGAGGAATACTAACAAACGTATTCATAATTAGAGAGAGCGCTGTAAATGAAGGCCTCACAAAGGGGCTGGGAGGTTAACACCATGCATTGCAGTCATGTTGTTAGCGTTATTGACTTATAGTTTGAATGGTCTTTATTTTATAATATTGTTTGTATTTCTCTTAATTCAGTCAAGTTAAAGGCACAGTTAATCTGTGTTCAAAATTGCCCTTGTGGTTGAAACCAGTGTTACAAAATCAATGTTGTTTTGGTTGGCCCCGGCCAACCCTTAGTGCTGAGTGGCTGACACGCCCCTCTCTCCAAACACTCTCTCTCTACCCCTCCATCCTCAGCCACGTGCGTGTTCGTGCACAGTTTATTTGTTTCGAACATTGAGGGTGAGCTGGGGAGGAAATGAGCATGGTCTATTCTGATTTTGCAAGCTCCGCCTCTTCGATTTGCCTCGCATTACATCAGTCTGCAATTGGACCACCTTCAACCAATCAGAACGCAAACGTTTGACGGGATTTTTCAAAAACAGGCGCTGGCAGATGTTTGGAACACGTTCAACCAATCAGAACAAGAACCACGTGGGGACGATTTTCCCACACGTCGGCACCGACTGAACTACCCACCTGGACGCTGATTGGTCTGTGTTTTTTATTCTTTATTTTAATTTTATAAAGCATATGGTTTCTGTTAGGCTTCCTTAACATTATGTACATTTATGTGTATTATTATTGTCGTTGTTCTCTCTCTCTCACTCTCCCTAACACGCACGCACGCACGCGCACGCACACACAAACACACATACACACACAAAGTATCTCCCTCAGAAGAGGTAATGTTAGAACATAAGAGAGGGAGAGTCTAGCACTCATGTCTCTCTATCATTCTCCCTCACCCTGGCATGGTGGCGGTGGGGGAGGCTGTTTGTGTGTGGGGGCGTTTGAGGGGGAAAGAATGAAGGTTCAAACACCAGAGTAAGAGTGTGTCTTCTCCCCAGAGACCTTCGAGGTCAGAAGACGTTCAGCCTCGTTTCACAGGCCACACACACACACACACACACTGTGGCGAAGCCGAGCTTACCTAAAAACCAGTGGGGCTGACTGGCGCGCTGCCAGCCTTCCCAACACATCAGTATTCAGACCACGGAGCGCTGAAGGCACCAGGAATTATTAGCAACAAAGGAATTCTGGGGCTTTGAGGATCTGGACATGTGATTCGGATTTTCTGCTCTTTCATCCGAATCAGGGAACGTAAGGAATACTAACGTCCACGCCGGGAATGACTAACTGCCTCTCAGTTCTCCGATTGGCCGGGAATATTCACAGCCACTCAAAAGTAGACATGAATATTGATGAGTCATCATAAATATTTACACGCTCTCCAAACCTCGGCACACGTTAAATTATAGTTAAACCTTCAATTCCCAGAAATATACACACAGTACTGGTATCTGAATTGTTTGCAGCTGAATATTAAATGAACACACAATCGGACAACTTTGTATAAATACTGTAATAAATACTTAATTCCATAATTCACAATTAGGCTGTTTACACAGTCCGATTGTACTAACATTATTATTGTCAGAAGAAAGATAATGTAAACTGATGGTCTGTAAGATCTGGTATCATTCTAATATGTTGTACTTTAAAGCCTCCCATTTTGCATGGTATTACCATATGTGTAGTTTATACATTATAATATCTGAGCAGAATTCGTTTCTTAACCACCATGGAATCCCATGAGGGAAACTACTTTCAGCAAAAGCTGCACCACCATTTTGTCTGAATGCCAAGATTGGGCAAGGCACACATGCACTTGCACACACCCCAGGCATTGGGTTTATGTTGGTTACCATAAAACATACATAATAATGTCATACATATGAACCCTCTATTAGAAACAACATATACTGATGCCTTCTACGACATCTATGTAGTAGATGCTTCACCTTAAAGGTAAAACTATTATCTTAGAGTTTATACTGCCATCTAGTGGTGTTGATGCTGCAGTGCCAATGTTAACTCAATGGGGAGGAAAATGGCGACCTCCACTGAGTCCCTCTATGTAGCAAAAAATTGTTAATTCTATAACTACAAAGCGAGTTGACTCTCCATCTCATGTGAGTGTGCATACTTTTAAACATATTTAAGACAATAAATATACATTTTTATGTATACCAAGTAATTTTTGTGGTCTAAATTATTGCTTAAGGCAGCTTTAATAAAGCCGTAATAAGCAACATTTAGCATCATCAAGTGTGAAGGCTGTGGTTACGCTCTCAAGTAGTGATCTGTCTTTCTCTAGTTGAAGAAAAACAGTTGTCCACTTCAATAGGATATCAGACCAGACCAATCGATTCCTGAGCTGAGATAAAACAAGAGTCATGCTGTGTGTGTGTGTGTGTGTGTGCGTGTCTCTGTGTGTGTATGTGTGTGCGCACATGTGAGTGTGTGACAAGGTTCATTCTGTACAGAGAGTGAGTTCAGCTGTCGGTGGACAGCTTGATAACACCCAACACCTCTCTCCTTTGTTATCTCTCCTTTAATTCCTCCGTCTGTGTCCAGGAGCCTTTCACCACCTCCGTCTAATCCTCCTCTTACTTCCTCTTCCTGTCTGCCGGCTGTCGCCTCGACCCGTGGGTCAAAGCATCTTCTGCTCCCACAGGATGAAAGCCCGAGTCGCCCCCTCCGATAAGCCTGACTCTGCTCTGCTAGAATCTGACTGTGGTCCTGCTTCCATTATTCCCTGCTCGGCCGCTGGAGATTAAAGACGCACTTATTTTTATTTTTTTTTGCCCCTCACTTCTGTCTTTTCTACATTTTGAGATCTGAGGAGAAAAAAATATCTAAAGTCTGATTTAATACTTCTAAATGAATTAATTTCCCCGAGAGGAAGATTAAGACTGCACGGGTTCTTTGATGAAGAGCTTCATCTCAACATTCTGCAAGCACTTCCTATTGGTCCATTACTCAATCCTGCTGGGAAATGCCTTAAAGAGGCACAACAGACACTTTTATTTCAACAAAATAATGTATTTTTCTTTGATCGATTGGGCATTTTTTCCACACAATTCTCTGGAAATTGGGTAGACCGTTGAGGGTGAAAATCCCAAGAGATTAGTAGTTTCGGAGATACTCAAACCACCCCGTCTGGCACCAACTGTCGTTCCGCGGTCAACTAACTTAATTGTTTGGTCTGAACAACAACTGAACCTCTCGACCATGTCTGCAAGCTTTTATGCATTGAGTTGTACAGGTATACTTAATGAAATTATTAGTATGTGTGTGTGTGTGTGTGTGTGTGTTTGTAGGGGGAAGAAGGGCAGTTGTGGGAGTTTCAAACATTTTGGTTCCAGAAGTGTCCATTTAAAGAATAGATTTGATATTTTTCAGCCCAGACCATATTAAAATGTCATTCTCCATCACTTGTAGTCATGTGTATTTCACAGAGAGATTTAATATTGAGAAACCCACCGCTAAGCTGATGCTCTCACTGGGCATAGAATGCAGTTCAACAGGCATCAATTGAAGCCTTCAGAAACCGTGATAAATCTCCTTTTAAAAAACGGGTTCCCAGTGTTGTGTTTACAGTTTTTGAAGGCTTTATTTTGATGCCCATTGCAAAGCGTTAGCCAAGCGGTTTCTCAATACTAAACTACTGTGAAATCGTGATACACATGACTACAGGTGATGGGAAATTACATTTGAACCGGGTCTGGATTGAAAAATACAAAACTTAGGCTTTAGGATTCATTACTTCTTGAAATAAGCCACTTTTTCCTCCTTCAATATTTCTGAAATAATCAAACACAAACGTTTCCTATGAAGCTCTCTGGTGATTAGCTGCTATGTGAGGCGACACCATCAGCGTCGTTTTGAAATCTAAAATAAGACGAGAAGAAAAGAAGAGAACATCCAGGGAGGTCAAACGAGGGGTCCATCTCCTCTTCCGTCACTCTGGATTCTTTCATCAACAACTATCCTTTGCAACGTTTAATCAGAAAGAAAAAAGCTTTGTTCCAGAAATATACCTAATGTAATAATGTTAATTGGTATTGGACTTTCCTAAAACAAACATTTAGAATCAGGACAAACTAAGGAGAGACAAACACTGCCGTGGGGCTGGTGTTAGTTTTTAACCCAGAGTAGAACAAGGGGTTTTGACCCAACAACCTGTTTATAGGAAATGTTTTTGCAGTAGGCTACTGACTTTCCCCTCCTGCTCCAGGACAACATTGTCTCTGGAGCTTTTTTCTTTAAATTGCTCCAGCGGCATTATTGTGGATGTAAGGAACAGGTTGTAAAGAACAGCGATGAATTCTCTCGGTTGTTTGTCCCTGCACTGCAGGACATGTCGCTCTAAGGACACAGATAGCAATTCTCTCTCTTCTTCTGTGGTATAGTGGGGGTTCTTGAAAGATGAAAAGCATGTTGCTGGAGAGTGTTTGCGTGCGGTCGAGGTTGGAGCCCTGCTATGAATATCTTGTGGTTACTAAGAGGTCGTGTTGCCTGCCGGCATGACGAAAAGCCCAGCAAACATCCAGAGATCTGATGTTCTGTTCACCCTGAGACCTGAGCACTGAATGATTCACCTGTTAAACACAAAGGAGGCAGGAAGAGGAGGAAGGGCAGATAAGAGAGGAGAGGAGAGGAGGAGAGAAGGGGAGATAATTTTGTGACAGCAGCATGGGTTGTGTATATGAAGGCAGAATTCACCATGTGGCCACAGTACTACAAATATGGTGAGTGGATTACAATTGTTATCTTTATTTATTCACACAGGAGTGAATTGTTAGCCTGGCGCCATATTGAGGTAATAATCAAACAGTTAACATTCATCTCTCACTTAATAAAACTATGAATGACAAGTCAAGGCAAACAGAAATTCCAGTTCTCTCAAACTAGAGCAAGGCACTAACACTGTCAGGGTTAGAGGTTCTATTCCCTGTGTAGAGCAATGCACTAGCACTGCCAGGGTTAGGGGTTCTATTCCCTGTGTAGAGCAGGGCACTAACACTGCCAGGGTTAGGGGTTCTATTCCCTGTGCAGAGCAAGGCACTAACACTATCAGGTTTATTAAGGGTTCTCTTACCTGTGCAGAGCAAGGCATCTGCCAGAGTTCTATTCCCTTCCTGCTTGATTCAAGATGGACACGAAGCAGGAAGCTGTCTGCAGGAGACCAGCGTTGGAGGAGTTCTGAAGTATTTTTTCCAGCTCAGTTGTTCCACTGCGATCTCCCCGAGGAACGGAGTCTAGGGGGAGTCTTTCTCCTCTCCAAGCCTCCTCCTGTCGCTCAGACCTGCTTACACGCGCACGGCAGCTCACCGAGCCTCTCAATCTCTTCAATATTTCACCCAGTTTTTATTTATTTATCTATCTTTCTCTCTCATTGCCACTCATATGGGGGGCTGACGGACAGATCTCTCATGAGACCACCGCATCAAACACTAAATCTCCTCAGAAAAGAAACGGAAGGATGCTCTCGATGAATTCAATAAAAGCAATCTGAGGAAAAAAAAACGCTTTCCCAGAGTTCCCCGTCTCTAAATCTCTCATATAAATTCTGAATAAAAATAACCAGGAGAAAAGAGGGGCATTTCACTGCCTGAGACACATCCCAGACTCTCACAATGTGAGTTGATTGGAGCTGCGTAACCGTGGCGACCCAGAGACAATGACTTGTTACCGACCGAGCGGCTCGGCCCAGAAACACAGAACCGCAGTTCTCATTACTCCGAGGGCCAACAGGAGTCTGGTTTAATACCGGTAGAGAGGCGTTTAGCCGGCATATAGACCGCTTCATTTACTGTCTGCGGCATGGCTCCGAGGTCCGGGAGGGGGCGGAGCTGGCAAGCTGCACGCTGCATTTAGCTAGCTCGCTTTGGCTAACGAGGGGCCCATAAAACACACATGAAGGTTCTGGCATCAGCCGAGGACGCTGGTCTCCGCTTTGTGTTCGTGGGGCAAGAAAGTAACCTAATGAGCTTCTATTCTGTGACAGAACGCTGAGTCACTTCAGCAGAACGTCGTACAGATGGATTGTTTGTGTGACAACATCGACTGTGTTGCAGAACGACAGAGGTCTTGATTTGGCCAGCGTGGTAGTTTAGCCGGTCCAAAGTAATGATCCGGGCCAGCAGGCCTGACCTGGGTTCAGCCCTGTTGGTGGAAGTTGTGCAGTGGAGCTAAATTCAACTGATTCTTCTTGTGAAGCTAGTTGGCTGATTAACAATCAGTCAGCCAGTGGTTTCTTTCAGCCACTGTGCCTTTGAAACATGAAGCTTTTAATCTTATTGTCTTTGGGCAAAGTTTTTTCTCGAAAATATTTCTGTTTCCTTTTGTGGGAAAAAATGACATGAGAAGCTTTTTGGCCTAATTAAAAAGTTTCTTTGCCATACTTCACTGAGTACAGGTGAATTAGACAGTGTGAGGGTTTTAAAGTCGCAAAATAATGCTGTACATTAGACAAAGCTATGTGGAATTAGGTCTCTGGATTAAACCCATCACACCTGAGCTGGTCTTTACAGGCACTATAATGCTCCTGTTTAATCTGATGGCACCAACCTCTTAAGTCACGCTTTAAAATATTCAAAACTAGGAAACCAGGAAAGGCATTCGTCTTTGTGTTTAAAGTTTAAAAGCAGAGACTTTCAGTGAGACGTCAGAAACCCAGCCTGACAGACAGTTTTACTGCAAAAATCAGCCTCATATTCATACAGGCAAATTTATCACCTACATTAAAAGCTTTGAGTCATTTGATTGAATGTGAAATGGAGAGTTATTTATTTGCTGAGTTACTCTGATTCAAGTGTTTGTTTAGTTAGAAGTTGAAAAAAATGTCTAATACGAGTCCTATTCAGATTGACTCAATCCACTAACTATCACAGACAAACATTAGCAATTCAGTCTTTAATAGAACAGTCTTCTAAATCTGCATATTGCTATCTGAGCTCCTCTCGCTGTCTTTTCACTCTCATGAATAATGAAAAGCTGGTTTGAATTATTAATACAGATTTTTGCACACAATCTTCAGGGGCCATTATCAAGTTCCAGGATGGATTTCATTTAATTTGGACAGATTAGACGGATCCACACATCTGCCTCTATTGAAGGGGCGCACACAGTCGGGCTAAGGTGATTAGAACAGATAATCTCGCGTCCCGTTGCCTTGATTGGCGACGGAGCTAAAGGTTGTATTCCTGTGGTTTTCCATATGAATGAGTCTGGTTCTGTTTTCTTTAGAATGCCAGGTCTCCAGATGGAAGATCTCAGAGGCCAACAGGCCAACGTCGCGCCCCGGGAACAGTACGGGCAGATAGGGGTGGAGGTGGGCGAGCGCCTCCATCATATATTTGTGAAAGGTCAGGATCCAGGCGGGAAGGCGCTATGAGCACTCAAATATCCACTTATCTTTTGAAAGCCCACAAACTAGGTAATCCTCTTATTTGACACCAATAGCAGACAGTCATTATGGAACCTCTGTGGCCGCTGCGAGCCGCTCAGACAGAATGGAATTTCATGTCAGGACCAGTTGTCTCATTTCAGACGGAATATGAATCTTTGGAAAGGCTTTCTGCAGGCGGCCTGCCTCCCACCTGGACAATCTTTAAACAAGAGCATCTTCATCCTCCCAGATTAACTCCCCACCCTGCTGAAGAGCTGGTGCCCCGAAACGGTTAGTCTTTAAAGGCAGCAGAGCGCACCCTGCACGCATGGCTGTTGTGCCTCGTCTTATCTGCACTTGTCTCTGTCAAAGTGATCACAGCCTTTGTTAAACTCCCACGGCAAATCACAAAAGGAAGTGACTCCCAAGAGAGCAGAGAGAGAGAGAGAGAGAGAGAGAGAGAGAGAGAGAGAGAGAGAGAGAGAGAGAGAGAGAGAGAGAGAGAGAGAGAGGGAGAGGGAGAGGGAGAGAGGCAGAGTGGAGCAACAAAACAGAAAAAGGCATCAATTTACATGTCAGAGGAGATTTAAGACAATTTCACCTCCAAAATCCCCTTTATCCCCTTAGGAAAGAGATATTTAGCTGAAGTTCATGTGAGAAGATTCACTCTGCAGGTGTCATTTTGTCAAGCGAGGGCTTATATCACCTGCTATCCTTCAAAAATACACGGTAACCTTTCCACATATATTTCAGATAGAGCAACTAGTAGGTGCAGTATTGTATTTTACAACAGTAATAACAGAAACAACAAAACAGCCTCAGAAAAACAATATTTGACATAATGTAGCTTTGCCTTTCATCATATCATTAAGATTCAGGCTGGTGCAGAATATATAGATATGATTATACAGGTGTATATTATATATAGATATATGATGCAACTACACTGCTGTCATATTCTATTTATGAGATTTAGCTAATCTTATTTTATTGTACTGTAGCTGTAGAGGCCACCTGAGATGTAGCTTTGTCTACGGTGAAACAGACAGAAGTGTCTGTTACCGTAGTAACTATTGTTCTGTCTGTACTATCCAGTGCAGAGACACTTGTAAATCCAAGGGCTTTCACATTATGCTGTCATTTTCAAAAGGGGGTGGGATAGTCTATTGGTCTAGGTGTTGGACTCCTTGTCAGAAGGTCATGGGTTCAAGCCCCAGAGATGGACTACCTGTAAGCATCCTTGTGCAAGATACCTAACCCCTATCTGCACCATGTAACTGTAAGTCACTTCGGATAAAAGCATCTGCTAAACAACCTAATTTTAATTTTCACTGGGCCCTGGGAAAACCAATTCCAATATTAAAAGTAACTATTTTCATATTTAAAATAAACTTGTTTTTTGAAGGTTTAAATGTTAGTGTTGTGTGTAGTATCTCGAACTTTGCCTTCCAGGACATCTTATGTGAAATGTTAAGCTTTCATAAATTGTACTAATCATCAAAAAATGTAAATGTTTGTGGAGTAACTGAAGCAAATCTGGGCTGATCATTAAAACGGTAATTAGAGAGCAGACCGGCTCGCTGCTCAGAACTGGAAAATATGTGCAAATACACTGAAAGAAATCATCTCAATCTTCACAGAAAACCTTGCAAACGATGAATTATGAATCCAAACATGCATCTCTCGCATTTAATTTATGAAGACATAAACGGCGAATCACCACGGCTGCATTTAAAACAGCGACTCACACGGATACAGCCCCAAATACGTGCGCGCACACACACGCGCAGACACGCCTCTCCGCGTAAAGCCAGGTAGTGAATCTCGTGCTTTGTGTCCATTAAATCCTAATGGTTTTGACAGCTTTATGTCTGTAGATAAGATCTTTATTGTCACATCTTTGACAGAGTTGTCAGCGTCACTTCACGCTCGCTTGTTTATGAGGCTGCTTAAAAGATGTCGGATATGGGGACGACAGTCGTTTGTCCCGCGCACACACGTGCGAGTCATCTGTGTTAGTGTGTAGTGCGTGTGCTCGCATGTGTTCTGTGAAATCGGTTGGCGTGGTTTCCATGTAAAATGCATGTGCACGCGTTCATGGGTATGTGTCAAATTGTTGGTGTGTAAAATGCCATTTGTTTGTGTCTAAATGAAAATTGGACGCCGACTTCATGTCTAGATTAATAACGTCTGTTGTGTACGAAGTAGCCTAAGAACAGTTGGTAGACATTCTAGAGATCTGCAGTGTGTAGCTGTGAGTTCTGTAATTAAAATCCCATTATATACCAGATTTTGGAATAAACATGATCAACTTTGTAAACAAAGTACAATGATTATCAATGTTATCAATGCTGTTTAATTTGCTCATTTGCTTCTTTTGCATAGCTGTTCACAGTAATGTCTGCTTGGGTGTATGTGCGTGCTAGCTTTTGTGATTTTACGTGTTTGGGTGTAAGCGTGTGTTACCTGTGGGTGTTGCCTCAATGTGTTTGTGTGGGAATGTGTTTCAGGAGAGAGTCACAGGCACATGGCTTCCAGAATCTTCTCCCAGCTGAAGTTCAGAATCATAACGTGAGCATCAGACTTTCAGGCTACTGTCTGAACATTTCCTCTGTACGAATGGGACAGCGGGAATTACAGCCTCCCGCTGGACTCGGGAGCAGATTATTAATCATATTCATAAATAAAACATGGCACAGGGCCCCTGGGCATGAGGCCCCTTTCTCTGCTGTAGCGAGGAGGATGAGGATGATGAAGGCTAAGAACAACAGCAGCACAGTCTGCTACCTGGAGGAAGAATATGATTATGAGATATGACCGGGTTAATATGCACCCCTTAACATCTGCATCACGCTAAGTAGGGAATTAGCATGAGGTTAATCTCCCAGCGCTGGGGCTAAATCGCTGTGTGTTTAAGATAACTGTGAACTAACCTGTTACTTCACGCTTTTCCCAGAACAAAGGACAGGATTAGAAAAAACACACAACCTATTTTTTCATGCATTTTCTTAGACTGTCTAAAACACATCTCTATACTCAACATTTGCAGTCATGATTTATTTTGTTGTTTAGCCGGCCCTTTTATTCAAAGCAGTTTATAGTAGGCTACCTACAAGTATTTAGGAAAACGTAGGGGTTACAATACTGTAAGAACACCTATGTTTAGAAGCAGATGGGGGTTACACCAAATAGTAAGTAAGCTATAATTATTAAGGGGCAGGTGAGACACTAACCTAAGGCTGGTTCCTATAGACTATTAGACTGTATTTTAAGTTACAGTACATGGTGATCAAACGATGGTTCCCAATAAGATATGGTTTGTAGTTCCATTCTCCTTTGTGATTTCTAAATCTTGAAATCATGTCCTGGCCCTGTCTTGATCATGTATTTTGTATCCAATGTGAACTAAATCTACATTTTGGCTTCAGTGTATTTAATTCGGACACACATTGGATGCAAGCATGACAGATTGTTCAGCAACACTACTGACTACTACTGAAAGTGACAAAAAGTGTAGATAATGTCTTGAGACCTGTAGTTTGAGACATGTTGTACACTTTGAACCTGAGATGTGTTAATCATGTTTATTTCATTGCCATCTTCTCTCACAGTGCATTCATAATTCTGTGTAATGGCAATGGTACCTCCAAAGTACACATTACAAATAGTCTAAAACTGGTAGACCCTGTCCACCAGTACATCCGACCCCTTTATGAAACCACAGCTGGACCTGAAAGCTGGCTATCCAACGCTGGTCAGAGATAAGTTATTATAGCGTCAAACAGACCCTTTCTTCCCTTAAGTGGCAATTTATGGAAAAAAAGCCCAGCGATAACCTGCTGTTAATCTTCACTTTCTGACCCATATCCTGACCTCCTATAAATACTTTATTAAAAGTGAATGCCCGAAAGCAACCAGCAACTCACAAAGTTGTGCCTCTGTAGAGCTCCAAGTTTAGTATTGATACAAACACCACCTTGAGAAGTGATGTACTTCTACTGTACTGGTACTGAATACAGTACCATACCAATGTAGAAGTTTTTCATGTACAGGCCTACTGCATTGTAGTAGTACAAAGTTATGGAATCTCCATAGACAAACAAAATCTTGTGGAAAGCCATCCCAGATGAGTGAAGGCTGTTATGGCCGCAAAGGGGGAGGGGGAAACTTTATATTAATGCCCATGGTTTTGGAATGAGATCTCCAACAAGCTCATATACACGTACAGATGGTCAGGTGTCCACATACTTTTGGCCATATACTGAGTTGATCAATACATTCAATGTCAAGACGAATAGCAGTATCAACTCTGTCATTCCCCCCCCCCGCTACCTCAGATAAACAAACTTGCCTGCCAGTCAGTTACACATAATCCAGCTAGGATGACTGGGATATGTAGTATGATATCCAGAACTAATTTTAATAATTCGTCAAAAAACATTCGAGTGAACTCACGTTTATTATCCCAATGGCAGACTCAAAAGAGTTCACACAGAAATAAACAACACTCTCTAACCATAACCCTCTGCTGGAAAGGAACATTAATGAATAATCATATTTAGAATAAAAATCAAGGGTCCCAGACCCATGAGATCTCCCTTTATAAACACAAACGCAGCTAAATCTCATTTTAGGTTTGAAGTCATCTCTCAGATCACACCCGGGCTGGACTCCCCGTCGGTCTCTCGCCTCATTTCCCAGAAGCGTCGTCTGTTAATGAGTCCCCAGTCTGCTTGCTCACGTTACTTCTGTCTGGCTGGAGACAAGCGTGCTCCTTTGCATAAGGCCACGCTCGTGTTCCGCTAATCTGATGGAAAAAAACCAAACAGTCCTGAAGCAGCGCAAACATCGCCCACGCCCACGCGCCTGCTCCTGGCTCAGGTGCTGGCCCGCGCAACCTCCATTTGTCACGCATGTACGGTTTCCCCGCGGTCATACACGACACCGAGCGCTGCGCGGGCGAGTGCGCACGTGTGAGTGTGTGTGTGTGTGTGTGTGTGTGTGTGTGTATGGCAGTCCTGACAGACACAAAGAATTAATGATGGGAGGTAATAGTTGGAGGACGGTACGGTATGTAAATGCAGACAAGCTGAACTAATGTCAGGAGATGAGATGCAGCGTGCAGTAATGTGGGAGAACGGTCAACACACACACACACGCGCACGCACACACGCACGCACACACACACACACACAGGGACGAACTAAAGATGAAATTAGTGTTTTAGACTGTACAGTTGAACTACATTAATTATAACCACAGAACTGCTACAGAACAGTACGTACTACAGTACTGACAGAACGCAAATGTAGCAGGCCTGCCTGCTATAGGCTATACTGTATAGCCTGATGTTAGTGCCTTGTGTTCTGGAGCTTAAAATGCTCAGGAAGCTTGCTGGTCCTCAATTATTAATGAATGAATGAATTTATTTATTTATTATTGACCTGAGGAACCTTTGTCAGGTCTGAACTAAACCAGCTTCACAAATGCATGACAAAAATACACATTGCAGTAGAATATAACAACTCAATAGAAAGTAAAAAAGGATATTCAGTTGAAATACATACAGAGAATATATAAAAGGCTCTTACAAAATACAATGCAAACTATAAAGAACAATTACGTTTATTATTAACAACACAAATAATCTTACAACTGAATTAAACTATCTAGCCACCAAACATATAACTGTTAGCTATCTCAGTTTAGCTTCAGGACGATAACAAAGTCCTAAACATACACAAATATTGCAACTCCATTTTCTGAAAGAATCCTGAATATTTGTTTTAATTAATTAGCCAATAAAACAAGTGATGGATAGAGAATGTACCCATAGTGGTCATTTGTTCCCCTTACTAAACATTTCAATTTGACAAGTACAAGTGGCAGGGAGATTGCTCCATCTGGAAGCATCCGTTGTATGCATGATACAGACGGCAAATTGCTGCAGTTTTATCGACTAGACATTTCGTGACTCATACTTTTGCAAGCTGCCTTTACTTTGCCAGCTCTGTTGTGTTGAGCAAGTGTTGTGTTGCTCATGAACGTTTCGTTGTTTGCAAACTAATCTTTTATATGACTCGGAGTAATGAGTTGTCTCAGTGACTGATTAGTTCATTTTCACGCATGCGTAAATGGTCTTGGACTCTTACGTTCACTCGTCGTCGCATGCAGCTGCATATAGGCTCAGTAGGCTAAGGCTAAGGCTACCGGAAACAGAAATGATTAGTTCACGACTCATGGGTCTTCGGGTTTGTGTCTTTTGTTCATTTGTCACCTGACAGTAGTGTGTCTCTGCACCTCCTTGGTTTTCACATGGTTTGAATTGGTTGTGGCTTTATAGAATGATGATGATAGAAAGAATGATCAAGAAGTGAATTTGTGTAGGCTATTACACTTTGTCAACTAATGCCAACCATGTAGCCTTCAGTGTTAGAGAACCGTGCTCTTTTTTACATCGCCCACAAGAGAGCAACAGCACTAACTAGTTTTAAAATGAACAAAATGAACGAAATTACTCGAAAAAAGATTTGTTAATTTTACTGACCAAGATTCAAAGATCTGAGTCAATAAAAAGATTAGAACTTCCCACCACTAAGCTCTGTGTGTGTGTGTGTTTAATGTGACACCCACCCCTCTACCTCTCACTGATTGGTTCAGGCAAGCACATGCCTTTGCTTGTCCAATAGGAAGGTCAGATTTGAGACAAGCTTGTGTGTGTACAGAGCCAGACAGAACAAAACGTCAATAGTAGTGTTAGAAGTGTTTTTCAGATTCAATAGACCTCAGTGGTCAGAGTATCATTACATTTGTTTAAATAAGTGCAGCCAAATGAAATGTTTATCTTAGGAAGCTATGCAATAAACAGTTTTACCAAACCTCAATTCGCTCATGCCACAGTACTAACATAGTGCCATAATGTACAGTACCTTACTTCTAACAGATGTAATCATCATCAGCGTTTGGGGCAAGCAATCTCTCTCACCTCGAAGCTCGATTGGTTTTGTCTGGCTGTCGAGCTAAAGCCCTCTTCCTGGCTTTTGTTTAATTTTTTCTGTAAGCACATGAAGATTAATTGGCTCTTCTTTCGACTCTCTCTCTCTCTCTCTCTCTCTCTCTCTCTCTCTCTCTCTCTCTCTCTCTCTCTCTCTCTCATCATCTTTTCATTAGCACTCTACCTCTGCCGTTATACATTATTCAGACGGAGTCTCTGAACGCACATCGGCTGTATTAGATTGTCGCCAGAGAACTTTCTACAAACTCATTAAAAATCGATTAAAGGCAGATGATTTTCCACTGGAAACTCCATGTTTGCTTGTGTTTCTGTTACGACCTCGATGTTGCTCCGACACAACACACACCTGAGAGAGGTATGGGAAATGTGTGATGTATTGTGTGTTTTTGTTGTTTGTGTGTGTGTGTGTGTGTGTGTATTTGTAGGTACTGTACATCTGCATCAACATATAAATATTATAATGACAAGATAGTCTTTTTTATTGATTCCAGAGGGGGAAATTATTTGATAGGTACAGAATATACAGCTATTATAAATATAAATATATGAAGCAGCCCAGCTAGGAAAAGTATAAAATACCACTAGAAATTTGTAAGTTTTTACCTTAAGTATGAACAGCAGTAATAACAGTAAGAATCAAATAACAGTAGAACATAAATACATATATACATGGGAGGATATCAGCTACAAATGTTAATGTACTTTATATACATAAATATGAATCTAAGTGTCTAGCAGTCTGTCTCTGTCTGTGTGTGTGTGTGTGTTTTCTTGGCCCCAGCTGTGAGTGTATATGGCCAACAGTAATCTTTCCATCTCTCTGTCTCTGTGGAGGCAATAAGGTATCAGGCAGCTCTTAATAAATCGCGCCTCCGTTCGGCGGCTGGCCATCCTTCACGCGGGGCGGCCATACGATGTCACATCTGGGCAGCGTGGCACCCGGCCGCAGATATATACGAGCTGACGGTTTCAAATTTCAACGTATTTACTTCCTCGTTTGTTTTCATATTTCCTGATGTGGCCGCTTGACAGTCGGGAGTCGCGTGTTGTGAGTCTGGATCCAAAACACGATCTGGTCCACGTTTCCCAGCTGATATTTTCTCTCACACACACACACACACACAGACACACACACACACACACACACACACACACACACACAAACCATGTTAGTGTCTCACCTCAAGTGACATTTAAATCAAACAGCATCAGAAACAATCAGCAGATTCTATTTATAAGTCGATGATTGTGCCCCAACTCCATCCTGTTCCGTCTATTTTTTATTATTATTCTTTTGCATTCATTTATTTATCATTTAAATGTAGTTTCTTAGTACTGAAAATAAGCAACACATTTTGTTATTATACATAAATGATGTTATTATCGGTGACTTTCAATTTTAGGATGTTAGCTAACCACTAAGGCACGGCATCAGTGCAACAACTGTAGGGTCTGCATTGGACACACACAAGTACACTCGCACACCTGGCACTACATCCTGACCTGAAACTGTAAACGCACACGTGCGCACACACACGCACGCACGCACGCACGCACGCACACGCACACACGCACGCACAGAGCCAGCTCACAAACTTTCCTGAGTTCCAGCCCTGATGAGAAGTTGGAGCTAAGTGTACAGTATCTCAGCGACTAAGTGGAACATTTAATTCCACAGAATTGAAAACATTCCATGATATCTACAGCCATCTGGACGTGAGTCCACATCCGAGCCGGCAGTCCCTTTAGACACTTAATATTAAACTTTAATTAATCGACCAACTCGGTGGCGTGGAGCAGAGGTCTGGTCTGTATAGCCTGTGTGACAACAGCCCTCCCCAGAAACCTGACGGGAGACACGCTCGCACTGGAAACTAATTAAATTCTGCTCTCGCCTCGCTCCTCACAGTCGAGCAGCAGATGTTGGGGTGAGACCACGAGTAGACATCAGGCCAGTGGAAGACATGAGATCACATGTTCTCCCCCACAAGCCCCCCTAACCCCAACCCCGTCAGACAAGGTAGAGGCGTACCTGTCTTCAAACCTCACAGAAAGGGAGATAGGGCCGTCGCCTTGCCGTCAAGTCTCTTAAATATACGACAGCTAAGAGAAAGGGGGCTTCTCAAACAAAAGGGGGTTGAGTTCACGAGTGGAACGTGTCTTTAATTGCAACAAGGTTTTAATGAGTAGTTCAGAGTGGCAGAACCTGCTGTGCTGTCGTGCTATGCTGTAATTTCCATTGATTTATTAATGGGTATATTACATTTTGTCTTACTTAAAGTTTTCCTGGGCTATTTTATTCTTTTCTGGTGTATTCTTTTAAAATTAGGGTAGGGGGTGGTCCTATAGTTCCTGGGTTAAATGTATGTTGAAGCCTTATGATACGTGAATTAAGGCTGGACAGATAAACATGACTGGAACTGAGATTAATGTCTGTAACGATAAACGGGTCTTAAACTGGAGATGGGATTAACTGGACTAAATATACAGTAGTGGTAGACTGCCTCCGGTAAGACCAAGCTCCTGTCTTATCAAGACAAAGTCAAGATAAAGACTTTGAGGGGGTCAAGACCAAGACCAAGATGCTCCCAGAATCAAAACAAGACCAAGACCAGATTAATGGCCAACTAATTAACTCCATTTGAAGACCATGACCTTGTTGCACTCTGCAATCACAGTCTGAACTAAGATGTATAATTTTACTAAAATACAATGATAAAAATAACTAAATGACACAAGGGAATCATAAAATAAAATGTTATATTAACTGTATTTTGTACAACTCTATTTTTTGGGAAGTTAAGTGGCAAGGGGTATTTCAAATTAATATAAACTACCATTCTTTGGGATGCATTTTGTGCAAGAGGGCAATAATGATTATACTACTCTCGAGTACTTGTCTGGTCTTGAAATAATATTTTTTACTGTTCATGACCGAGTTGAGACAGACAGTGAAAATGCTGTCGAGAACAAAATAATGTGGTCTTGAGACCAAGGCCATTCTCATACACTACAAACACTACATGACTATAACTGGGTTTACGGGCAGGTTCAAGCAGAAACCATCACGGCTGAGTGTTGAAACCAATGCAATTCTCTACTGGCCACCAGGGGGTTCACAGAGCAAGTCCATTAATGAATTAATTCTATAGGAATGACACCCAAAGTCTCATGATGACATTTTTTTCTATTACAAGTTAGCTAATGTCACTTTCTCTAATGAGTGTCATAGCAGAAAATTTGTAAATGATTGTTCCATTAAGAGGGCATTAGAGCTTTAAGAAGAATATGTTGACGGTTACAAGCAGATTTGGCTCTAAAGCATGTGCCTGTGAAGCCAAACTCCTGGCTTCATCCATTACAAACCTATGGGTGAAGGCATGCGCACTGCATCCATATATTTATGTATAGTCCATGAGCTGGACTAATGAACTGGACTAGACTGGCTCTGAAAATAGGGTATGTACGGGTCAACTGGACTTGACAAAAACTGGCGTGAAGGGCTGGACAATTAAACCTCAGACTTTTTTGATAATAGGAACCATTGTCCTAATTCAAAGTACCTTTACAAACTTCAGTTAAAAGAATCATTCTTGCATAGTACAATAGTATCCTAAAGTCTGGAGGAAACCTTTTGTTGAAATAAGCTTTTTTGTACTTTTTTAGTGTTTTAGAGTCCTTGGGGATTCTAAAACTTTTAGATTTCTACAGGAAATAAAGAAAGAATAAAAAAATTAAATCAATATTCATTCTTAGTATTTTAACATTCGCTCTATGTAAGTTTGGATATACACGCTTTCGCAGTGTTTTAACGGCACACAGCTTAAACACAAGGACAAACTATATCCCTGATTATCCCCGATGCTTTTAATGTGTGAAATGTGTTGACGGGTCGTTTTAAACAGCCAATAACAAGTGTAGGTTAATGAGCTCACAGAATCAACTGATGGCAGTGTGATTGACCATTCATCACTGCCAACTAATTACCATCACAAAATGTATGCATGCGCGCACACACACACACACACACACACACACACACAGGCTATAGGACGTTGTAGGGATAAAGAAAGTGAGACCCAACGGAGCTGTCCTCCATGTTTCTGTCTCCAATACACTCACTTGTGCACACCTACACACCAGCCTTTAGAAAGCTGGCAATGAGTAGTGTGTGTGGGTTTCGGTGGGTGTTTGTCAGGCACAGAGAAAGTGTGTGTTAGTCACTGTGTGTGTGTGTGTGTGTATATATATATATATATATATATATATATATAGATATAACGGGGGGCGGCTGG
>JAODLI010005073.1:0-28802 GCA_027575585.1 Percopsis omiscomaycus | reverse complement strand
ATCTGCAGCGCACCCCCCTCCCAAACTACACCCCCCCACCACACACACACACACACACACACACACACACCCCCCTCGCTACACTCATTATTTACAATTAAGCCGAGGGAAGATAAAAGAGCGCGTGATTCGTTGTTCCTTGCGTCACTTTAACCGCTGGTCCACTTTATCCTGGTGGGGGGAATGTGTTTTTACTGCCTTTTTTTTTTTTTTTGGAAGGATAAACAGTCATGTTTTTTATACTTTTCTCAGTTTTACTGTCTGTTGCCCCTTCCTTCCCCTTCTCTCGATGTTTCCTTTCCTTCCTCTTATCCTCCTCCATTTATCTCCTCACAACTTTCAATCCACTGTCTTTCATTCCTTGCATGTTATTGTCCCGTTTTATTCGGACTCCTACCCCACCTGCACCACCTTATACCCATTTACCCTCTCCCCCTTTCTCTCTATTTTCTGCTTTCCGTCTCCTCCCTTCCTACGCCGGTCTCTCTCCAGGTGTATCAGTCCAGCCCTGGCGGTCAGTCGTCATGTAACAGCGAGTCATCGCCACTTGGCAGCGCCGCCAACAATGACAGTGGAGTAGACATGGCGGCGCTCAGCGGGGGGAGCCTGGGGGACCTCACGACCCTGGACGACCTGCCGGCGGTGGACTTCCTGGGGTCCGGGGGGTCGCCCGGCGGGGCCACGGTGGTGGGCCTTCACCTCCGCAAGCAGCTGGGCACCAGCCACTGCCTGGAGCAGCTGAAGAGGGAGAAGCTGAAGACGGTGAGGGACTCCTGCCTGTGGGCCGGCAAGACAGCACCCCCGGCCTATGGCACCGAGCTTCCACCCATAACGACAGGCGGTGAGTTCAGGTTGGGACTTGCTAAGACGCAGTGGTCAGGGGATACTCTGCGGATCATTTAGGGTGAATGCACACCTGGGATTTTGTATTCATTCATTGTTTGGGTTGTTTTTCATTCTGGGGACTTCTGTCTCTGTGGTTTTTCAGGGTCCCTCCTGGAGAGTACAGGGATCGGTAGAGGTCCCCTGTCTTTCCTCGTCCCCGGCCCAGGAGAGCCGGTGCCTGGTAAGACCACCTTGCTGGACCCACGGTCCGAGCGCCGGGACAGCACGTCAAGCACACTGAGCTCTGTCTACACCCTGAGCCGCCGGTCCTCCGGGATCTCCCACTGCTTCTCCAGCCGCCGATCCAGCCAGGCCTCCCAGTTTGGCACCAGCCGCCTCAACAACGCCAGCTCGGCCGACTCCTACGACCCCATCTCAGTCGACATCTCCCGCCGCTCCAGTGAGGCCAGCCAGTGTGGAGCGGGGGGTGGCGGAGGAGGGGGCCTGCCTAGCCTCCTCAGCCTGACCCCAGCTCAGCACTACCGCCTCAAGGCCAAATATGCCGCCGCCACGGGAGGTGCTCCCCCTACGCCTCTTCCAAACATGGAGCAAATGAGCCTCAAAACCCGCATGGCGCTTTATGGAGACCCGCAGGAGTTCACCGCCTTCAGTGGCCGGTCTCCCAGACGCAGCAGCGACTACACAGCTTGCAACATGATGCCCCACGAGGTTCCGTCAAACATCCCCCGCAGAGCCAGTGATCCGGTGAGACGGCCAACGCTGGAGTCACTAGGCCAGCGGCAAATACAGCGTTACAACAGCATGGGTGCCCTCGCCAGTAGGGGAATCATGCAGCTTCATCCACCTTTCGCAACAGATCGCCGACTCTTAGCCCAGCAGGGTTTCCAGCGATCGGACGGCAGCCTTCATCAGCACCCCTACGGTCCCCGACCACCCAGCATCTCCGAGAACATTGCCATGGAAACCATGGTGGGCGAAATTCCTGAGGAAGACATGATGTTAGTCAATAATGAAGGGCAGAACCTCAGGAATGCGACTGAGGGCATTGCATGTAATGAATTAGCGACTCACCAACCAGCACAAACCTTCCAAGGCAAAACCAACCACCCGCCACAGTCATATAACAGGAGAAGAATGGCTGTTTTGGATGCTAACATGAACCCATCCACCCAGAGTCTTCCCGCTGCTTGCAACGTGAGTCCAGGACAGCAGCAGCAGCACCAGCAGCACCAGCAGCTATTTCTGTCTCCGGAAAGGTGCGTTAGGCCCAATATGCCTGTCCACTGGAATGAAGTTTCCTCAGGAACTGTAGAGGCCAGCCATCCCCAGCCTAAGTCACAGGCCAGTGGGAACTTGGCTGTCCTCCAGCAGAACCAGAACTTTGGATCTTTTCACATCAATCTCTCCACCCAGCAGATAGAGAACCTTGCACATGCTGCACAACAGAGATGCTCACAGCACAATGGCTTCCCTAAGACAAACTGCATTCAGCAGGGATTCCAGCAGACCTCAAATCTCAATTACCCAATTAAGTCACAGTATAAGTTCAATAAGGGTATTGCTCATTATGATAATAACGGTAATACCAGCAATCATCTGCCTTCTAATAACAAGGCAGGAGACAATATGAGCATGGTAAGCCCCACCCACATAGAGCAGACAGTTGATATGCTCAGATTAGAAGGCCAAACAGTGCAAGTCAAACTTGAGGATTGTGATGGGTCCTATAGAATGTGTAACATGGCATCCCAGCATTTAATCCCAAGTGGGAATCAAGGACTGCTGCCGAGGCCACCAGCAGAGCCCAAGTTCGTAAATAGACATCCTTCAAGGTCAAATACGATGCAGCAAACAAGACTTTTGCAGGGTAACCTCAACCCAGGCTATGCTAACCCAGATACCACAGCTAATATGTGTCGCACGGCTAACGAGCAGCACTGCAATGACAAGTCTGAGGACAATGCCATGTACTACACAGGGCAGATTCAGGTGTTCGAACCCAACGGAAACCTGGGCCATCACACTTCTGTGGTGGACGTATCCCGCCTTGTCGCAAGTGGCAGCGACAGCGCGGTGACGCCTACCAGGTCTTATTCCAACCGGGCGTCCAGCACTGTGGACTCCAACGGTCCACCGGACCAGACGCAGATAGACTTCGACAGCATGCTGGACGACGGAGACCACTCCAGCCTCATGTCGGGAACGCTGAGTCCGGGTCTCCTCCAGAGCGTGTCCCAGGATTCCTCACGCCTCACCACGCCAAGGAACTCAGTCACACTCCCCTCGGTGCCCGGGACGGGAAACATGGCCATCGGGGACATGAGTTCACTGTTGACCACACTGGCAGAGGAGAGCAAGTTCCTCAACTTGATGTCCTAGCTACACATCCATCCAATACTTTCCCAAGTAACGGGGAATTAATTTGTTTAAAAACTAGTTTCAACACCCGACTAACACACAGGCATAAACTTTTACTAGGATTACCAAGAAGGAGTTGTGTGCCCAAACACCGCTCTGTGACTCCTGTTCACTGTACAGTCTCATTTATATGAGTATTTAAAATGGCAGTTTTCTATCTGTTGAAAAGCCATATTTTTTGCCTTAGGTATAGTGACGACAAACAGCACAATTCTTTTTGTTGTACATGGTTGTACATATCTGCAGTAAAATCAGTTATTAAGTGCCTGGCTCAGCCGAAACATATGCATGAGGTGCATATGAGACCATTTATTCTGGAAATGCAACCGGGTACCAATTTGATACTCATATACTGTATATACTGTATATATATGGAATGTATTATCTCCAAGTTGTTCAGAGATTTTACATTGTAAACTTAGGCACATTACTTAAAATAAACAATCTTTACCATGTCGTAATGAGAGGAAAGTTTTCGATATTTGCAAAAGCAAAAAGGAAGAAAATAGTCTAATGCTAACTTTACAGCAACATTATTTCACTTTACTGTCAGTCCTCCGTGTTGATTTTTTTTTTGTAGATTAATTCTGACATTTCTGTCAGGCATCTAAGACTTGAATATCGAAACCCATGCAAGCAGCGAGATGGACAGAGGACTCTAGTAACTTGCACCTCCATCCACAACGTCTAAAGAGAGAATCAAATGTTCTTTTGTACATTATGAAGCCGCTTTGTTGTGCTAGGTATATGTAAATCTTATTTGTACATTTTTAAGAAATACAATATTGACATTGTTTTATACACACGCTGTTTGTGTTTTGATTTGCCTTGATGTTCTTTGTGTGATGATCTTTTGTGGCGTGGCGAGGTTAAAATACAATAGCACATGAGGGATATATCATCTAGCTAAAGGGATTTTAGTGGTACTGTACCTATGGTTATGTCTTGTAAATAAAAAGGTCATAGGTTCCATCCTCTGAACAGTCAAAGTGTGGGGTCCAGATAGACGGGGAAGTTTGTCATGGATCATTAAAAAAAAGAAACAATACAATATAATACAATCAAACTTTATTTCAGATCAAATGAGATGATATTGGATTTAAAATATCCTCTGGGGAAAAAGTTATTGTAGACATGTCGAAGTCTAACATGAACTATCCTCCGTCAAGCCCACTTAGTTCATATCCCGCTTCTCTGAACAACTGAAGACTAATCATCACAGCTGCCCTTGATCGCTTGCCTTAGATGTAGACGTGTTGATTGCTTCAATAATTCAGGAGAAAAACGTTCTTTTTTTTGTCTTTCAAGCCACGTGGTGTTGCACCCCTTGCCGACAATGCACTTTCTCCCAAAACCTTTCTTGCAGCCTGTCAGACCGTGGTAACGCACCATCTTTAAAAGCTCTTTCAAGGAGTCTTTGAAAGAAAAAAGAAAAGAAAAACAACCTTGCCCCGGTCTTATCCTGCGTGAGCAAAACAACATTGACATAATGTAAATTCTTAAAGCCAGAGTCTTGATGAAGCAGGCTGCTAACAGGGGGTGGGGGAGCCTAGACACGTGTAAGCGTGGCTTCTGCAGCTAGCTCGGCGTGTTCTTCAATATTAGCACTGACAGTGCGGCCCAGAGGACGCGCCGGCTGATCCCCACATAAAACGCAGCGGCTGGAAGGGAGCGCGAGGTCTGGGGACGCAGCTCGGAGCGCAAGGCGAGGGGAACAAATGATTTTAGTCTGTCAGGGAACTCTACCGAGGATACGTTTGATCTGGCTGTTTTGATTGCTTTTGCCACTGGAATTCCTTATTCTCTCAGAGATGTGAATTGGGGGAGGAAAATAGCCCCGGGGTGTGAAGTCTAACCAAGTCCCAAAACAGAGGTGGAGATGAGGCCTGGGGAGAACCTGCATTACCAACAACTCCGCTTATTGATGGAGATAATGGAGTGAGAAAGATGATACAGGGTTTTCGGCGCTTGAGTCAGAAGGCTCAGAGATTATAAATGCGTATTCATAAAGGATTCCTAACGTGTTACTTCAAAAAGGGAAAACAAACTTCAACTGACAATCTTAATAATTTTAAACCATTTTTCAGTCATTCAGTGGACACTCCTATCAAGTGTAATAAAAAGTAGTTTGAGTACAGTATTTGTTTAATGTCAGGCCAGTGGAAAACAACATAAACGTCAATTCATACACAAAGAATGTGTATAATCCCTTTTGGTAATAAAAGCAAGCCAATTATTAGTATCCATAGAAATGTACAAAAACACAGGTGGAATCTCGGTAGGGAACCCCAAGTGCTATCTGTGTGCCCTTGAGCAAGGCACTTAAACTGCCCCCAGTTGTCTCCTGGACAGTAACACCTTCCCACCGGTCATAAGAATGTTGTACTGTAAAACTCATTGAATGTCTTGTGAGGGCATCTTAAGCCGCAGCCTGTCTGAAGATGTCTCAATCGGCGCAACGAATTGGATCCTTGACACCGCCTATAGTTATTAGAGAGGGGAATTTACGATTTATCTCTGGGCATACATGCTAAACCACTTAAGCAGGCATGTCCGCTGCGAAGTTAAAAAGGCTTCAGAGGAATGCGTTTTACAGCTTGTCTCGCGTTCCCCTGGGTCTCTGGGAAGGGCGGGGACCTGATTTATGGAGGCTTCTTTATGAGCGACAAGATTTTCAGCACTCGGACATCCCTAGACACAGCTGCCCACGGCCGTCACTGACTAGATGCGAACGCAGACGGGGCACGGCCCGAGACGGCAGCTGCTAGCTCCGACATGTTAGCGTACAAGGCCTACATATGTATTAAGCTTATACAGTAGACGCTTCAGAAAAAACAGGTAGAACTGTACCAGAGGTATACATATCAGTTCCAACCCGTGCAACACACTATTTGAGTTCACTGATTTTCCGCTTCCCCTGCTGGAGAGCTGTGGTAGTGCATGGTTGGTGTAAGTACTGTGCTTTCAGGTGCCAGTTTGTATCAGCTTGGTCAATATAATGACAAATAATGGTTGAAAAGCTGTATCATGCATCTTGCAGCTAGAGAATAGGTGGTTTACTTGATGAATAAACTCCTCTTTGACAGCCATATTTGAGAGATCCATGCTAAAATGTGTGCTTTTCCTGTATACATAAATACAATGGTGTTAGATATATCAGTTTTCAGCAATTCTCCCAAATATCGACATAGGTATCATATAAAAAAAATCCAGTATCAGCCAGGCTCTAATAAATACTGTATATAAACAGTATTTATAGAGAGATCTATAAATCTCAGAACCTTTCAGGTAAAATCTTTTACTTTATACTTTACAAGCCATATTTCCGGGCCTCCGCTTGGCATTAAATGACTTGTTAAAGGGGGAATTGTTTGCAGCTTGGGGGCCCAGGAGAGCGAGGCCGGGGCCCGCTAATGACGCCTTAATACAGTGCTCCTGTCCACCCTAACAGGGCCATGACTGATTGGCCCGGCCCTGCGAGCGCGGCAGAGAGCCGCGCGGGCACACACCCAGCGATCTATCACCGGAGGGGAGCTCCAGACGCGCAGCCGGGTCGGCGCTGGAGAGGTCAGACACCTGGCAGAGAGGAGGCAGACTTTATCCGCGGATAAATTAAAGACGCCACGCGTGTTGAGAAGAGCACAAAGTCCTCAAGTGTGTTCCTCAAGTAACAGAGACTTGTTATTTGCTTTACGAACACACGATTGTTTACTTAAGGGATACTCAGGTCTAAATGGTTACATACAGTATATTGTGTTTTAAGAAAAGAACATTTAGTGTTAAAACAACGGGAAGAAAGAAACTAATGAATGTAAAGGCGCGCGGGAAGACATACAGAGTAGAAATGCGCGCATGTCACACCATACACACTTTCCTGGTTACAAGTTACTAAACACTGTAGCCCATGGCTGCTAAGTCACACGCGGTGACGCAAATCAACCTGTTCATATTTCTCATGCGGAGAATCCCAAAATAAGTACATATATTTCTTCACTTGCGCTTGCTCGCTGCCCGTCAATCTTTGCGTGGTGAAGTGAACGGGAGATCCTTTCCGCAAAATGGATCTTAAACATGTTTTGCACACGCGCGCAACCTTACGATATGGAGTGCGTTCCGAAGCTCTGCCTCAAAACGAGAGCCTATTTAGAAGACTTAGCAGGTGTGACGGACACACTCGTACGGTAGCCTACACCCCCGCGTCCCTTTCGGTTTGTCATCTAGGAGTTTTGGGGTTTTTAAGAAATCTATTATTATTATTTTCTGCGCCGTTCTCGAGCTTATCAGACTGCAGCTGCGCCAAATCTCTCGAGCTGATGATACCCTTACACTTTGACCTGACGTCACGTCACGTCAGCACCATGTAATTGTAAGTCGCTTTGGATAAAAGCGTCTGCTAAATGACCTAATTGTTACATTTTAAAACACCCTCTGCACCCCCCTTCCCGCACCCTTGGCTGAAGCCATTTTTTGCGTTTGGACAAATACAAACCAGACAAATGCTGACTGCTGTCTAATTCCTCTATATTCACCTCACAGAGAGTGGGTACGGCTGAAGAGAATGAACTGCCTGCCTGTTAAAACACTGTGCGTTATGTTCTGTGAGATGAAGAAGAAGAACAAAACAACATTATTCTGAGCGTCTAAATCACTAGGCGGTGGTGTGACGCCATTAAGTCAGATGAATTGGTGGACAATTGGGATGTTAGCGGGTCAATTAAAGAGCCGACAATCAAACCAAATGTACTTTGACGGATAGGAGCCCATTCGTGCTAGTGTCCTCTACCCACCCTCGGCCTCCCCCCCCCAAACCAGATCTCATTGAACTTCTCATAATAACCCTACGTCGGCGTTATCGAGGCTCTTGCGGTATTACATAGGCGACATCCTAACAAGGCCAAATCCTCTCTGCCAAAGAGCCCGGCCCTACGTCGGGCTAGCGGGTGTCAGCGGGGGATGATGGATAATCCTCCCCAAGCCTTGATGGCTCATTCATTTCTATTAGAATAATATCATGTAAATTCCCAATTCGGCCCCCCGCCTCCTGAAGCTGGAAGACAATATTAATTTATGAATCAATTTCAGTGGGGCCCCTAGTCAAGCTGTTGAGACGCTCGCCTGCCAGCCTAGCTGTCCATCCGTCCATCGGTCCAACTGCCCGTCTGTCCCTCTAGGTGTTTAAGGCTCTGTCTGTCTGTCTCCTGAGTGACTACTTACGAGGTGGCTACTTTTCTGTCGGTGTGTCTGTCAGTGAAATCCCCCCCCCCTCTCCCCCTCTACACACACACACACACACACACACTTCCTGCAACACTGTCTGAGCCGTCTAGAGTCTGAGACAACCACGTTGATATGCTGCCCCATGTAATTAACGATATCACAAATAGCGAGTGTCGGCATGACGACCCTCCAAGAGAAATTAAGGAATAGGAGGTGGGGTTGGGTTGAGGGGAAGGGGGGGGGGTGGTCTCAGATCTCCAACTGATCACTGGTAGGCGTGTAGGGACCTCCTCCGCTGTCTGTGACAGAAGAGAGGGAGGGGAGAGAGAGGAAATCTGCATGTATTCAAGATTCTCTAAGAAGTGAGGAGTTCCTTTCTAAAAGGACGAAGCTGCCGTTTGATATCTACCGTAATAGTCCACCACACATAAGAGCCATGGCCACACACTAGACAAATAGTACTTATTGTGAGTCGCTTTGGATAAAGGTGCCACAGCTAAATGCTGTAAATATCAATGTAAACTAATTATGACAGGAGCTAATTGCAGTATATTAAAGTGGTAGAGTTCTAGTTCTAGTGTCATCATGTGATTTTGTAAATAATAAGTATATATACACAGCCATGGAAAAAATTAAGAGATCACTGCACATTTTCTAAAATACAAGATAATATATATCAGATTTTATTTATATTTAATATATATATATTAAAATAGTTAATATATATTTCTTATATTACATTATTATATTATAGGCAGTGGTCTCTTAATTTTTTCCATGGCTGTATATATATATATATATACACATATATTTATACATAAATAATACAGTACCTGAGCAAATTAATGATTTTCCCTCAAATTACAGGACATATTTTGGTTGAGAGGAACTACTTTTAATAAATTATTCTGTCTGCGTCCAAGGAACATGATTGGACCAAGCACGCAAACTCATGCACACGCCCCATGCAGGCTCTGTGTGTTATGGGGACCCAATAACATATCCAGCTAACATACAGTATCAGGAAATATTCAAGCAGTATGGTAGATAACACAGCCATACGCCCACACGTGTGGTTTTGGCAGTTGCTTTCATCATTCCACAGTACACCTCCCCATAAGTCCATACATTTTTAGTAAGGGTGGCCCCAGTGGGAGTGATGCCCTTTAAGTATGAATAACTCATGGCCACATCCTTCTCCCTGCTGCTCAGCTCATTTCAATATGGCCGCCTGCATTCCAATGGGACAGGCTGGTACTGGGGCCGGAGCAAACGCTGGGGGTCCCTGCTTAATATTTACCAGGAACCCCTGAATAAATTCCCTCTTCCGAGAGGTCATCAGTCCATTTTTCCTCAAGTCATTTCATTCTTAATATCTTATTTTTCTTTAAAGAAAAGGGGGAAAACGTGCCCATGACAACTAGTTGTCCAACACAACTGTATCTTGACACTAGTTGAGCAAGAGACAGCAAAAACGTCAATATAAGCACATCCTATAGCGTCATATACATAAAGTGTTTAAATCAAATTTGTTACATTACATTACCTCCAGTGCTGCATTGATCGTTAATTACTGTATATTCTAGTAGTAGAATTACAATTATATATATTAGAATGATAATAGAACAATATTAATCATTCACGATTAAGTACTATTATTTAATATTATTTCTACACTGTAAAAACACATGGTAACTGAGTTACACTGTAAAAAAAATACCAGGTGGTGACATGATCCATCTTAGCACTTTTCAGGTGGGGGCTTGGCATTGGTTGGTGCCATTTAGGTGTGTTTAGGTGTGTGTAGGTGTGTGTGTGTGTGTAAAGGGGGGACGAGGCTTTTGGTGTCATGAACTAAATAGAGCATGCATATTCATGATATGTTCCTATGCAAAATAACATCTGTTTTCCAACAACATGCCATCTGTTTTAGGGACTTAGTGATATTAACGGTTCATCGTGGAAAAAAAGAAAAACAAAAAAACAAAAAAAAACAAAGAGGTATTAACAAAAAACAATTGCGGTGGTCATTATATGCAATACATCATGCAGACAACGTCTCTGCTCTCATTCACGAGTAATCACACACAAATTACAGCCTGAGGGTTACAATCCCGCTTCAGGTGTTTAGCGTAGACGGCACTCGCTGCCTTGCTCAGAGGGATACATTGTTATCATTTGACACACTGGCTAGAAGACGGAAGTGACATTACTACTGTGTGTCTAAGACCACCCCCAAGACCGAATGAATTAGCGGGGTCATTAACCTAACTACCCAGCTGACACACATTCTTTGTCTGCTGCTGCTCATAGAGGCTCATAGAGGCTCATAGAGGCGCTGCTTCAAGCCTCTGAAAGGTGTCAAAGGAGAAGGGAAAACGTGTCATTAAATGTGTTTAGCCACGGTAGGCTTGCGGAACATGCGTACTGTTTCAGCAACATAAACAGTGCCTTGCCCAATGACAGCTCGGTTAAAAATAAACGCAATCGGTTAAAAAAAACGAACGTGCAGGATTGTTTGTTGGCTCTATAAAGTTTTTAACCCAAAAGTTTGTCATATATAAGAAGTAGTTTTTATTTGGCAGGATAGCTTGATTTAAATGGAGAGATCATGCTCTAGGGGGGGGTGGGGGGGTTGGGAGCGTGCTAGTGTTGAAGCTCTCCAGCTGAAGGGATCTCGTGGTGTCAGGGAGCGAGGGCTCTCGGCAGCACCTAAGGGAGGTCAAGAACGCCACCCCTGTGCTCGCCGCGAGCCGCTGGGTCTCCCTTCTCCGGGGCTTTGCGGAGGTCCTCATTAAAACCCCACCGACCGGCTCCACACCTCAACCCCTCTCCGCCCCGATGTCCCCCATCAGCTCTCGCTTGTCTCTTCCCCTTCTCGTCAACGCATCCACTACCATTAGCATAAAGCTAGCACTGCGAGAGTCACTGATATCTGATGTCTGTCAATATATAGGATGTTTTTATTGGAGAAAAAAACCTAAAAAGGTCATTTTTTTAAAATCAAAGACAATAATTCTTCTTTGAGATATAAATAAATAGTCCTTTATGTTATAATCAATATTTTTGTATTTGTATGTATTTGTGTAGCACCCTTGATTAAGGTCAACTGTTAGGGGGTCTCAGATATTTCAGGATTAGCCAATAAAATCAAAGCTTTATAAAATATATAAAATAATAATGTGTTGAATTTGTGGTTAATTACTGGATAGGCCTATTTCAAACTAAATGCTTAATTCTTTTGGAGATTTTTGATTTTGTTTTTTTTAAATATACAGTATACAGAATTATTAATTAAATGAGTACTGTAAATCAGCACTATGATTAAGAACACGAAGTGACAGAAGTGAGAACCATAAGCAGTGTTTACGAACCCCTTAACCTGCTTTCATTGCGGTTCATGTTTGACTTTGCAATAGCGAATCAACACAAGGTCCAGTGCCGCCCGTGTGGGAAGACGCCGTGGGACGGAGAACAATAACTCGCTCTCAGCGCCATCGAGAGCATCTTTCCAAACACGCCCGCTTAGCCCGCAACCCACACCTCCACAGGACCAATGTAATGTTCACTCAACAAGGGGGGATGCCCAAAGACGAGCAGCCACCTTTGATATCGCCGACACAAAAGGTCAACAGTGTAACGGTGGTTTGGTTTTTCAACATAAATAATAGATTTTTCCTCTTTAACGTCTTCACAGAAGAAAGGTGGTTTTGAAGATAGTATCCCATTGTGGTCGGACAGAGAAAACAAGTTCTCCTAGAGGGGAACTCTTCTCAGCCCAGCATTTCAAAACAAAAAAACAAAAAGAAATCTTAAGACCCCCAGAACAAAGAGGCCCTGTGTACAGGGGCGATGGGTGAGTCAATGTTTGTGTCTCAAATTTTTTTCTCCCACCACTGGGAAGGGCTCTAGTTAACCAGGACGTGTACGACATCATTTAACAGCATGTAAAAACTAAAATATGAATGGTATGTAAACCAAAACGTGAATCATAAATACTTAACGGAACGGAAACAGGAACAATCCGAATGAGGTGAAGAAATTTGACACACCTTTGTGGAAAAGACTACCTTTTGTCTAGAGGGCCAAGTGTACCGAAACACAGCTTGAACAAAGAGAACACAGACGTTATAAAACATTCAACAACTGATGCATTGGTGATTTAAATCCTCCTATTTTGTTTTCCCCCTATAGTGAAACTCAGCAAACAATGTGTCAAAAGTTAAGATGAATTTTACAGCAGAAATTCTCAGTTTTTTTGTATTTTTTTTTTTACTTACTTCAAATACAAAAATTTACAAGCTGTTTTAACAGCCGGGAAATGCAACATCATTTTTCCATCGCAATTAAGCGACAGGCCCTGATGCAAAAGGCGGCGCTCTGTGCCAGCTCTGTGTATTGCCCTGGCACCGCCAGGCCTTGCTGGAAAGACTTAACAGGACCCGGGGTGCATGCCTTGGCTCCGTCTGGCCCGATGGAGTCATGGCAGAGACGCCGCTTCCCTGACGTAATCCTTTAGAAAACGGCTCTCCCTGCTGGCACTGAGCAAACTCTCTCGGAAAGTGAACAACTCTCTAAAGAGTGGAGAGGGAGTCTTGCTGCGATTATCGCTGCGGCTAATACGTACTTTAGAGGAGACAACATCTAATCTCTCCTGCCTGTGACAAACACCCCCTCACACACACACACACACACACACTATCCCCTCCGCCCGTCCAGCCTTGCAATAAGACCCATTTATGCAAAACGCGGCTCGGCCTGTCACCGGCTAATCATTACAAGGATGATCGATGGTGTTTATTTCCTGATGATAGAACGCAACCCCCTGCCTGATGATAATTGTAATAAAAAGGACAGATCAGGCCGGGAAAGTTATTAAATTATCGGACCATAATTTGCATGAACGTCCGCGTTTGGACTCTGAGCTCGGCTGGAGGGGGGGTGTTGGGCTCGCTGCTTCGACAGGAGCCCCAGCTCTGGCTTGTTAGGATGAGTCCACCTTCAAATGCCCCCCCTTCACGCGCCCTTGGACCTCGAAACATCCTCCCGTCCAGCTGTGATGAACCATTTCACAGTACTTGTTGAAGTGCCTGGGAACGCGTAGCAACAACGCCTATGAGAACGAAGATGAATAAAACTGTTATAGACAGAAGGTGGTTAGCTCTTAGCTGGTGGTTCCTAACTCCTAATAATCCTACGCCGGGCCGCGTAACAGCAGCCGGTAAACGGCAAACAGAGAAATGAAAAGTCAACCTAAATCTGTTTATGGAGTCTATTTGTCCCTGGCATCTGTCGACCCTCCTCCTCATCCTGCAGTCAGTGTAGACTGTGCAGCCTGGAGACGGACCCTTCGGACACGCCGTGAGTAGCCGTGTATAACCGGCCAGTGTAGGGGGGGGGGGGGGCATGGCTGGAAACCTTCGCCTCGGTTGTCCTCTGTTCTTAACTAACTGTCTCCAAGGGAAACAGAACTTCTGGTGGGGAGCCAGCTGGGTTGAGAAATAAAAAAAAGAAACTGCAGCTAATGGGGCTCAGCTCCTTTTAAGTGTACTCTACCGGAGGAACACATGAATGTAGAGAATTTCCCCGTTACCCCCCAATTCACACAAGAGGAGTCGAGTATCTGTTCAGCAACCTTCCCTTTTCTCCACGGGGCAGGGAGCTCTCAACCCAGCAGAACGGAGGGCAGTTTAACCAGAGCGTCTGCTGGGGGAGGGAGGGAGGGGGGGGTGGGGGCGCTCCCGGTGGCTCCGAAAAAGCTGCAGGTTTGAATTCGCTGCATTACTCTAGCCTTGTTTTCTTACGTTTCACTCTTTCCACTCTACCGTGCCGTGCGACAGGCAGACAGACGTAGACGTGGAGGACAAAGGGGGGGGGGGGGGGTCGACACCAAAAGTACACGTTTCAGAATGCAAAACCACCTGAATGAAAAGGGAAAAGCGGGCACCCTTAATGTCTTGTTTAATCACGCGGGCAAGCCCGCTTTCAAATTGTGTGCGCATACACACACACACACACACCAGCAGTGATGAGCCTATTCAAGATTTATTACTATCCTCTACAGAGAAGGGAAGAACAGAGGGGGACTTTCTGGGGTCTTACCCTTGGTGTCTTAAACATGGGCTGGACACACGCACACGTACACGCGCGTGCGCAAGCACACAGTTGCAGATTTCCTGCCTGCAGCAGAACAGACATCCTACCATTTATGAGGTTGCACTTTCTACTTCATATTGTTTAGTTCTAGGCAGTTAGTACAACTGGTTGCAGAAATATGCAGTATAAACCTAGAACAACCGTGTCTGTCTTGCGGCCTAGGTGTCTGCGTGTTTCCGTTTGTTGTGCGTGTTTTCTACCTGCCTCTGCCTGCTTGTTACAGTCTGTTTGCCTGTCTGTCTATTTTGCTAGTCTGTCTGACTGTTGGATGTGACGTAGACGTGATGGATGGTGTCTGTGTTGCTGCCATGAGGGCTTATTCAAAGCCAGGTGCACTGACTTCTGAAGGACTGTAATTATGGAGGGGAAACCACATCAGACACAACACACACATCCACACATAAATTGTGCTTGATCCAGTTGTCCTTTGAAGAGTGCCTCAATGGCCAGGTGCAAACAGGTTGGGATATAAATTAATCTACTAATCTACACTTAGCGAGAGCTTTTCAACTTTCCATATCTGCTTAGCCTTTCAACTCTTTAGCAGAGATTCTTAGAGCTTTTTAAAAAAATTAAGTTTTATCCCAGCTCCCTAACTTACTAAATCATATATCATCATACTTGAGCTGTAGAATGCGAGAGATTTTATATTTTGAGCCATTAGTCTGGGTCAACCCTGATGTAAGAATAGATATCTCATTACGCCTGTATTCAACTGCAAGGTACTAACTTCTTAGCATGATGAACTATGTCGACATGACGCATGTTTATTGTAATAACCCCCAAATGCGAGCGAGCGAAGAATTGTGAATGACTAGAATGCAGGATCTCCTTTGACCATCCCCTGAGCTCTATTGCAAAAGGTGAATGGCCATGCAAAAAAGGCTGACTTTGATTTATTGTGTCTGTTGTGTGTGAGTATCAGGGGGCATTAGGTATCCCAAATTGGCACCTTTTATCACAGATGCTACAGTCAGCACTACCCTGCATTTACTTGTTTCCATGAACTCTAGTCTAGTTTGTCAGGTGCATTTGAGTAAGGCATACCACTAAGACAACCACACAGTGTTTGAGGAGCTGCAGTATAGTGAGAAAAACTGTTAAGTAAGTATAATAAAGTTGTCACTTTGTTTTCTCTCTCTGACAGTTGGCCTTGCCGTTAATGTATACACATTATTCAAGGAACATGGAATCTAGTCGCAATGTTGTTTTGTAAAATGCTGAAAGTATGGCAACAATGGGGAAAACCTGCCAATACTGTTTCTCAACTCCTTACTTTACTGAGAGACTTCTCATATATTTCTTCTTCTTCATGATAGTAAACTTTCTTGGGCATGTTACTGCATGTTTCCCACCACATTTCTCTCTCTCTCTCTCTCTCTCTCTCTCTCTCTCTCTCTCTCTCTGTAGTTCCTGGCAGGACTAAAATCTATTAAACACACAGACAGTGGGTGCTCCCCTGTGGGCTCATTAGTGAGCTGACCCGTATGGCCTGGGGAATGGTGGAACAGACCATCCTACTGACTCCCGCAGGGGTGTCAGAAGATTTATTTTAATATATGTCTATGTACTGTAGTCCTGTAGTGTTCAATAGCCAGTGGGATGAAATGTGATCATGTGATTAAATAGCCCCCTGCCCCTTACAGAAAATTAGCCTGCAACAATGGCAAATGATTTATTATGTGGGGTCAATGGGCAAATCAAAAATTAATGAAGAGTTAATTGCAAAGGGTTTTGACTATGGCAGTATACCCTTGCGAGTCATATCGACTTTTAGTGCCTGAGTCCAACACAGCATAACATTTCTCAAATCATTCTGAAAATGTTTTCCTTCTGTTACCTTTTCATAACAGAACTTTAATGAGTAGCCTGTGGTACAACATTTGTATGTTGTAAAGGTAATATATTTTGTCCAGTCATGTCTTTGACGTGATCTGCTGAGCATGCACAAGCATGAGTAGGAGTGAGGACAGGACTTTGGTGAGCATCACAAATTGGTGAATATGCAGCAAGGCTATCACCTGCGCAACTTAGTGTGTATCTTGGTTTGTAAGTGGTAAATGGCTGCTGTAGCATCATTGTTCGCATAAGTTGTAATTTACAGACCATTTTGAGACACTATGCAGTTAGCATTGTGTTTCATGAATGTACTCTGTAGTGTGCGCTAGCTGGGTGGGCATAGTGTCTGCATGATGTAAGGCTGTGAAACCACAATAATAACCCGACAGTCAATCACTTCTGTTCTACTTCCCGTCTGTCTCCACAATAACTTTCGTGGAAAAACTCATTTCCTGCGCCCCAGAAATTTCATTAGCCTGGCCTCATTCTCCGAGGACAAATAACTCTCTGCATCGAATACATACACACATGCATGCATAGTGCATATTGGCACAGGTGTATGAGCACGCCAAATTCACACAGTGTAAGCCTTCCTTTTGCCTGTATGGTAGTGATATTAAACTAATTTAATTGTGAGTTTGTGAATTATTTGGTTCTTTGTTCAGTTCAGTGTGTTTCGGCGTCTTTCAATAATCAAATTTGAGTTGCAAATGTACCATGAAAAGGGAGTGACTTGAACACAATAGTGGTCTTTCTGTATAATGTTTTATATGGAAATGTAAGTGCAGCCTTTCAGGAAATGTCACTTAATTAGGGCATACTCTATACCAATGCACACGTTTGTATTGGTGGTCTTTACCCGATTGTATTGTGTTTCTGTACATGTGTTCTTTGAATCTTGACTTTTCCGTTTCCTAGATCTACTCATTATCCTATAACCTGCTCCAAAATGGACATTTTGTAGGATATTGCTTTGATGTAACAATGTAATTGAAAACCAAGCAAAATTGCCTTGGAGGTCAATGAGACTGGATGAAGTCTTTGTTAGTATCTAGGAATAAGGGGAATTAAGAGTTAGAGTGGTGTGTAATCACACTGCCAGTGATCCACTGTAATAGTCCATGTGTGTCTGTCTTACAGGCTGATACAGCCGTCCAGCACATGGCTGCTAAGGCCATTGAGAACCTCTCAACCACTGTCACTGGCCCCTCCCACAACCTGGTCACTACGGAGATAGGCAACGCCCTGTGGTACCTGTTCACTCACTCCACTGTGGAAGCTGTCAGAGTCACCGCCATCTCTGTGAGGTCACGCACACATGCCCATGCAGACCAATTTCCTCGTCCAGGCAATCTTGTCAGCAGGATATACACCTACTCCCCATTCATGTCCTCACCCTGTAATTTCAGATAAATAAAAAATTGTCTTCCTGTCATCATGGGAGCAATGTAGACAACTGAGTTCTCAGAAGGTTGTGACAAGAATGAATATGCAATTTGCAATGCTAATAGATGGATTGCACAGATGGATTGCGTATATATACTATCACAGCCATTTTATGTTGTAGAAAACTAACTGGTGAATAGCATTAACTGCCCAGCAGTTTCATGTTCTCGACATAAAATGCTAAATAAACATTTTGTTAAATCTAGAGACCAACCAATAACAGATTTTTTAGTAAATATTAGTAATTTAGTAATTTAGTAATTTAGTAATAGATAAATATTTAAGAGTAAATAAAATCTAACAACATTCTTTTGTATAAATGTGTATAAATGATTTCTAGTAACCCCTCTTTCTCTCTGTTGGCCTGTCTGTCTTACTGTCTCTCTCTCTCTCTCTCTCTCTCCATCTCTCTCTCTCCATCTCTCTCTCTCCATCTCTCTCTCTCCCCCTCTCCAGGCTCTGTCCAGGTTAACCCGGGCGGCCCCAGCGCTGTTCCTGGCAGTGATGGACAGCTGTGGCCCGGTGGCCATCTTGGAGAGTGTGGGTGCAGCTGGGGTCAGAGTGCTGCAGCACCTGCTCACTGCCATGGCTGCGGCGCTTCTCAGTGCGGGCACACACACACGGCGCTTGGCACAGGACAGGGTGGGTGTCTGTACATATATGCACACACACACACACACACACACAAGTCTGTACATGCGCACCTACGCACCATCTGTACAGACACAGATCACGCATGTCACCTGGCGTGAGACAGGGCATGTATTCAATCACACACACACACACACACACACACACACACTGTCCCCTTCCATTTTAATTGGGTTTCCCATTTAGGCCTGGTGGTAACATTGCCAATGGGTTGGTTTTGAAGGACAAGAGTATTGAAGACTTTCAAAATACGAGAATAACCTTGAACAAACACAACAGTTGCACCTCTTCCTGCTGCTCTCTATTTCCATTTATCATCATCTATCTCTTTATCTCTCTCCCTCGCTCTGTCCCGTTGATGAACCGATGCATAAATGTAGATGGAGCAATTTGTCAGAAACGACTCATTTAATTATTAATGAGACAGCCCATCCACTGTCTGTGTGAAGTGTAAAGGGAAAAGGGACTGAAATTGATTTAAATCTAGTTTTTCTAATGCATGCAGCATTTGTAATTGACTCTGAACTGAATTTATTTGCATTGAGCATTTCCAATTTAACACCAGAAAACAAACAGTACTTCAACGCTGCACTAATTATTCACTGATATTCATTTAACTCTCTCTCTCTCTCTCTCTCTCTCTCTCTCTCTCTCTCTCTCTCTCTCTCTCTTTTTCTCTCAGTCCTGTAACTCCCCTGGCACAAAGACAGACAGACCATAAGCGTGTTTACACAGAACTGTGTGAGCTTGCGTGTGCATGTGTGCACGTTTGTGCGCTAATTTGCAGAGTGTGTCAGTATCTGGGCTAATTGGCTGAATGAATGTTCTGCAACTGTCTACTGGAGCAATGCATTATGGGTAGTTGGGAGGGACTTATCAGCTAGGCACACACTTCTGGGCTTTGAAATTAATTAACTTTGTATGTCGGTACACCCATTCACGCAAACATACTAGACTTGCAGAAGTACACGCACAACAGACCCACAGAAGCACACATACTCTCAGAGCTAGCGGTATATGGTGTTGGGGATAATGATAATGCTAATGAATGTTGGCCAGTCAACACATTTTTAAGGCAGTTCAATGAATGCTGAGTGTGGGTGGGCGGGCGGGAGGGGTTGTTGTGGCTTTGGCAATATATATAAATGTGTAAATAAATTAATGAATGAATGACTTTATCAATATAAATATATAGTCATAGGCCACTTCCAGTAAACACCTCTAGGTACCTATTTTTTGGAAAGTATAGTTAATTGATTAAGTTGGTCTAATACCTTGCTCTTAGGTTAAACTGTACTCTGTTTTGATAAAGATTGTTGGTCTGCGTGGTGTGTCTATGTGTGTATTCCAGGATCTGGTGTTGAAGGTACTGCGGGTCCTAGAGAGTCCATCTCCAGTCACAAGAGCTAAATCCTTACTACTTCTACTGCTGCTGATACAGGACAACACACACACACTGCTCTACTGCTGTCAGAACAGGTACACACACACACACACACACACACACACACACAGCTGCATACAAAGTGTCTTGCTATGGTGATAGGAATAATACATAATACAGATATGAGTGTAACAGAAATGCTAACTGTAATGGGAGATGTTTGAAAACCCAAATAACCATAGACTCCTTAAATAAATTCTGCGTTTCTGTACACGGTTTCCTTGCAATTATATTGTGTTGTTAAACCTTCCTACTGTTGCCTTCCTTTAACCTATAACCTAATAAAGCAATATAACCATGATAATGTTAATGCTGCAATGTCCACTGTGCTAAATATTATGTAGCAGTTTGGATACACCCTAGCAGTGGAATATCATAACTTTACCAGATGACATAGTTAGTGTATTAGGTAGTGTCTGTATTCTGTTTAATGGTGCATATTTTCTTTCATTAATAAGTGAACACATCTTAATAATAACTAATTAATGGATATAAAGATTATCTCTGTGAACAACCTCAAAGCTGCTTGTGTGTGTGTGTGTGTGTGTGTGTGTGTATGTGTGTGTGTGTGTGTGTGAGAACACTGTGATAATTATGCTATAGCACTCTGCACGACCTCTCCCAACCAACTGCTCTGAGAATTGATGTGTGTTCTTTTGAAGAGGCTTGTCTGTAACCTTTAGCAATTCAGTAGTAGCGCTCTCTGTGACCTTCGACTAATAAACCATTACGTTGATTTAAGATCTGAGTACATCTGATGGAATAGCGGAGCGATATGGGGATGTTTTATTCTGGGTGTTCCACGGGAGGCTCTTGCTGCGAGTCTTCTTTCTGTAACTTTGTTGTGACCCCAATACGGTTCCCTAACGTGCATAGGAATGCTATAATGGTGACCGCATAGCACTCCAAACTCTTACTGACTGCTGTGAGAGACTTGGACAAGTCTCTCCAGTGCGTTAGGCTGCCAGGCTGCTGGCTAATTAGTTACACTTGAGAGTGTTGTTTAAGTTCCCTAGCAGACTAAACAGTCTTAGAACATTAGGTTATTCTTTTTGAAATGAATGCCCCCTTAAATATTCGGCTGTAGTGTACGCTCATGTATTCTCTTTTTTTCTAGTTACCCAAACTTTTCTCCATAGACACTAGAAGAACATACTTCAGAAATAACCTGTGATAGTTTTCAGCTGGGGCGAAATCACATTTTCTATTGTATATACTTCCTGGAGAACTATGCATATGCATGATAATTGTATAGATTTTAATATGACGGGATGAATGTTTGCTGAGCCCATGTATCTTTACATGCAACTTTACAGTAAGTTTCCACTGTAACTAATGGGGATGCTCATTAGTCAGTTGGACTGCGTTTCACCTCCACGCTAACTTGTAGATAGCTGCATCTAAGATCATATCTATATTCATGGTGTATATTGCACAGCTCCCCCGGTACTCGTATGACTGGCTGTTAGTGGAAACGGAGCAGCATGTCCTAGTTAACCGACTGACGCAAGAGCAGTTAAGGTACAACTCTACATGACCGTCGCTCTCCGTGTCTCTCCCACCTGCCTTCTCTCAGCTCCTTTAATACAGTAGCTTGATGTGTCAATGCAGACCCTATCCGCTAACGCTGCCAGCTACTGATGCAGCAATATGCTGTTTTTTTGTTTTTTGTTTTACTGGAATCCTGGCCTCAGGTTTTCTTCATACAGGGCCTAGACACAGACAAGCTCCAGAGCGTTTTCATGAAAATCCTACTTGTCAGAAAGGATTTCTACTCAGCACTCTCTTGTCAATCTCTCTCTCTCTCTCTCACTCTCTCTCTCTCTCTCTCTCTCTCTCTCTCTCTCTCTCTCTCTCTCTCTCTCTCTCTCTCTCTCTCTCTCTCACACACTCTCTCTCTCACTCTCCTGCACTCCAGTCCAAAATTTCCCTGTGTCTGAGCTGTCAGGGTTGACCTGTGTCTCCCTCCCTCTGAGCACTGTGTGTGACGCACACGCAGCCACACTAAGGCCTCAACTCCAACGTGTTTAATTAGCTCCTCAGCGGTGCAGGAACGCGCGCGTGTGTGTGTGTGTGTGCGTGCATGCGTGCATATGCGAGTGTGCGTTTGTCTGCGTGTGATAAACTAGGGTAGGCTGTGAGGAAGTGTCAAGCCTGCCACTGGGAGTAGCAACTTTTACACAGGCGCAGAGCAACTTGTAGGTCAGGCTTGTGTTTGTACGCTGACAGCCTCCCATTGAGACAGACAGAGAGCGGTGGCATGTTTGTCTCTACCTTTATTTAGCAGGCTGGTTTAATGGCAACAATTTAGCATGCAGACTGAACGACAGTTTGCTACAGATGCAGAGATTGTGCCAGACACAAAGCTGCGGCAGGTTCAGGCTGTCGCAGGGATTATTCTACACGGCTTGTTTTGAACAACAACAATCCTAAGTAGATATAAATGGAAGTGCCGCACCAACCGTATAATAAACTGTTGTTGGTGGTGACTGATGAAATTATGGATTATGATTTGTTTCTCATTATGTAGGAAAGTGTGTGTGTGTGTGTAACAGTAGAAAAACATTATTCTGGTGAAACTGTAAATAATGGTTTCATTATTTTGAACCTCCAGAAACCTCCAGTCTCCAGTAGGGGGTGGAGGGGAAGGGGGCGGGGTATTGGCATGCTGTTTGCGTGTCTTGTCTGTCTCACTTGGGCAGTTGATTGAGACCAGGAATTGAGTGAACACAAGCCATGTCAATCTCAGATAAGGGGGCTCGCATCCGGGATAAGGGACCACTGTGGGCATCTCTTGCTAGGCACCGCTCCGGTGGAGTGGCACCGACCCTGGACCCCCTGCTGATGGGGAGTCGTGGAATGTCTCAGCTGCTCAATTACTGGAAGCTCCTGGGCAATATGCCCCGCTCTCCTCCAGCAGCCAGTGTAGCCAGTCGCCACCTGTCAGCTGCTCTGTCAGCACATTGTGTGTCAGGCCAGTGTTTCATTATTAGCCCTGGCTCACACTAAAAGCCTTTTCTCCAAGTTTTTTTTTTCCTCTTCTGGTGGGAAACTTTCAGAGTAATACCATTAAATGTATATAAATAACACCACAATATGTTACGGCTGCTAAACTGTCCCTTAAAAAAGTGCCAACCCTGAAAAGTCACTGCCATAACACTCTAACTATTGATTACATTATATTACATTATTTTATTTTATAGTTATTGAAAAGGATTTGTGTCCCAGTTATAAGATCTTCATAAACTCACATTTCACATGAACACACCCTAGAAATTAACTACCGAAAGGGAATTCAAGCTTTCACCTGGTAAGCCTACAGTAGCTTTAAGCAAAGCTTGTACACTTATCACCAGTATGGACTATTAATGGCTTTGCAGAGCCAATAAGAAGGCCTAGGCTCTATTTTGTTCTTCTTCTTAGTGAAGGACCCATCTTTTAAAACATCTTGGATATTTGCGGTCAGTCGAAGAGATAGGCCAGACTGTGGTTTTTAATTTCATGAGTTTGTTAAAACACCCCTTGCTGGCTTAGTTGTTATGTATTAGCTACGGTATTTAACCTTGACATTTTGAGCGAAATATGTGGGATTCTAGCAATTAGAAGATGGTTATGGAATGATAATACAATAGCAATGGGCATATTTGGTTCTGTATAGCTGCTTGAATTCTGTCTGAAAATCCTTAGTGCAACAAAATCATTTTAATAATAGCCCTTGTACCCTATATCAATAGGGTATGTTTGCCTATGTGTGTTTGTGTGCAATTTTATGGCTGTACGAGTGTGTGTGTGTGTGTGTGTGTGTGTGTGTGTGCGGGCATGATGTCTCAGTATAATGAATATCAGTTAGCAGTGGTAACCTTTTGTGCTCTGCTCTGAATGTGTGAATAGAAAGTTATTGATTGGTGTTCGATTCACACACTAAATGGAATGAATAATAATGGCTCCATCTCTCCTTTTCTTCTTTTTCTCCACCTTTCTTTGCTTTTACTTGACCACTTTTCTTTGGGATCCCCATTGACACTTAAATATTTATTTAGTTATTTAGCTGACAGTTGGGGGATAGGATAGTCTAGTGGTCTAGGAGTTGGATTCCCAGCCGTCGTGGGTTCGAGCCCCAGAGTTGGACTACCTGTAAGCATCCTTGAGTCTTGAGCAAGATGCCTAACCCCTATCTGCTCCATGTAATTGTTAGTCGCTTTGGATAAAAGCGTCTGCTAAATGAATTGTAATTATCTAAAACAGTTGCACCCAGGAAGCACAATTATAAAAAAACATTTTCAATGGAATGAAGATTTGTTCTTCTAAATGTAATGCTAACATACCTGCATATGTAATGTGCTTTATTCTACCATGTGACATGCTGCATGTGTGCTGTGTGTTTCTGTTTGTCCAGACTGATAATGTACCTGGAAAGAGACCTGCGTAAAGCCACGTCCCTCAGAGAGAACGCCAGCCAGTCAGAATACCTCACACAGTGTCTGCATCTACTGATTGTTTACCTAACTAGGACCGCACCGTTGATAATTGGTAACCACACAAAAAAACACAGACACAAAGCATGTACATTCGGTACATTCAATTTGTTTTCCTCTGTTTATTCTCTCCTCTCCTCTCCTCTCCCCTCTAGAGGAGGTGTTGAGTGCGTTAGAAGGTGTGGTAGGGAGGAGAAACCCATCCACATTTCAGAGCAAACACCTTAAACAGACTTTGCCCACCATGTCTGTAGTGTTGGACCTTCTGTCATCACAGGTAACTATGACCAACATGACATAGTTGTGTTATAGAATTTATATTGCTGTACTCCACTGACATTACATAAACAGCTGTGTAATGAACCATATCTATTTTCCTCACATCATAACGGAGGTGATGTTGTTTGTAAACTAAATTAGCCTTCGTAGGCCCCAGGTCTGTGAAATACCACAAGTAAAGCAGAGTGCCAAAGGTTATGGGCTTATAAAACACCATGCTAATTGTCCTGATGTGTTAAATTGTATTTGTATGGTATGGTAAGTACAGTAGATAAACATACCCCATGTCATATAGCCAGGGGTATTAGTCTTGATATGGTGTCTACATTTCCTCTCGTGTGCCTTTAAATCCCCAGGCTGTCAAGTAAACGTCTATAAATCGCTGTTAGGAATTGTGATTTCTTCTTTGACAGACAGATATTACTGTTAATCTTCTTCTTAATCTGTTGATAGCTCTGAACTACTTTACTGTCACTCCATAAATGTGCATAGCATAAATGTGTGTTGTGTTATGGTGTGTGTGTGTGTGTGTGTGTGCGTGTGTGTGTGTGTACTTTCATCTCTGTGCATATAGAATATATATAGACAACAAGCAATATATTAATGTCTGGTGGCTGCTAACTATTAATTTCATATTTTGTTACAGATTGTGTTGCCACTAGTTATTAAAATGCCTCCTCATTCCCTCCTCTGTCAGGTGTTCAGGTCTCAGATTGTAACAAAGGAGTTCCTGGTTCAGATTGGAAAGCTGCTGGTGAGTCTGATAGTACTACATGTACACACTAGTGTACTTAGTAGTACTAGTAAATAAACACTTACTAGTTACCTACATGTACTAATAAATACACACTGTATAGGCCCAATATTATCTAGTTTGGTCAAAAATAATAACTTAATAATTACTTCAGTGATCGAAATACTGGACCTTTCTGAATTTCTAGTCATTCAATTAATATGATCACTAATACGGCACATTGTTTTGTTTTGTTTGTTTTCTTTTCTCTTTGTTTTATTCTCTCCTGCGTTCTCAGAACTGCATAAGTTCGGTAGAGTCCAAAGAGACCAATATTGCTAGTGCAGTAGGTAAGACACCATGTTTTTGTGATCTGTTGTTGTGAGACTTTCCCAGTATAGTATGCATTTCTGCATTTCCTAGTATGCTCCGGTACTCTACTTGTAAATAAAATGATCACCTCTGTTTTAGGCTAGCAAATTAGTACCAGCAATAGCCTGCAAAAATCAACTTTGGATTTTATGTCTTCTTGTTCAGGAGTAATGCCGCCTTCAAAAATGTGTTTGAATAAACCTATGGGAGTAACTTTATTATGCTCAGTTAAATGGATTATTAGTCCTTCCACTTAAAGTACGGTATTTTAATTACATGCTAACTATTATTGGTATTTGCCTCTTAGATGCAGGAGGAGTTGTGGAGTTCAGTCAGTATAGCTGAAAGGCATTTGTGTCCCCGCAGGTGCAGCTGTGTGTGAGGAGCTGATTAGGACCACTCTGTCAGTAGTAGAAGTCCTGAGTCAGCACCCTGCTCTGATTACAACACACCACGCAACTGTAAGTATATTCAACTGGCTGGCTGACATGCTCTTCAATATTTAAAAAACTAAATATCTGAGCAGAGTTGATAGTTCCATCATAATATTATAGGAACCACTGATATTAAGAATTAAGAAGGGGGGAGGATAGTCTAGTGTTCTGGGCATTGGACTCCCAGCCGGAAGGCTGTGGGTTCGATCCCCAGAGGTGGCCTACCTGTAAGCATCCTTGTGCAAGATGCCTAACCCCCCATGTAATAGCACCATGTAATTGTAAGTCCCTTTGGATAAAAGCGTCCGCTAAATGATCAAATTGTAAGAAGTTCTAGATTATGTGTGGGTTGTTTTGTGGTTTTCCTATCCTTTATATCTTACCAGCGTATATATCTTCTTAACAATGCTGATATATCACAATTTATTTATGTTTGAATTATTTGGAGGCAACCTACTATCACAGATGGCATGTGCACCCTTTTATCTTCCTTAACTAATTCATAAATAAATCACTCCAAATCAAAAAATTTCACATGCAAAACATTAAACATTGTAGAAATGTTGCTTACAAAGTGTGGTATGATGTTCTCTCTGTCTCCTCTGTTTTTCTCTCTGTTTCTCCAGCCAGTTCTCTCTCTGTTTTAAAGTGATACATTATTTGTATATTTAATGTCTTCCAGTCCAGCAGGCCAGCAGGGGGTCAAACAGCAGGTTATTAGCCCAAACACTAATCAACTATTGAACCAACAGTACCTCATCACACTGTGTGTGCTCGCGCATGTGTGTGTGTGTGGGCTTGCCTATGAGCATGTCCAGCAGGATGATGAGATAGTATTTAATGAATATTGACTTTGGGGAATGGAGAAGAGAGGGGCAGGAAACAGACGTGAGGAGAAGAGAGGGTGGAACAGAGAAAAAACAGGAGCAGAGGATTGTCTCCAACGATGGCCAATAACACAGGAAGACACTTTAATTAGCACCGGCCAGCTCAGATTACTTTTTATTGCCTGACGGACAAGGGAACACACACACACACACACACACACACACACACACACACACACACACACACACTTTGTAATCATACCAAGTCTGTGAGAGAAATCTAAAGAGAAATCATTATTTTCTGAGGTAGCTAGCTATTTCCCCAGTCCTGAATGTTTATTTTCTTTACCAGGTAGCTAAATTTAACCCATTTGCCAACCGTATGTGGTGGTCTTAAAACAGTTGCTTTCATACTTTTTTACCTTTTCACTGACGATATATCATAATCTCATAAAATATACCACACCATTATGGAAAAACATGTGTTTTTTTGCATGTGACATAAATATGGCTGTTAAATTATTGATTGCCACCCCGGCTTGGCCAAATTGTGGAACCCCTCCTTCTGGCCTTACTTCCTGTCTCTGTGTCTCTCTGTCTCTTGTTCATTTTTTCTTTTGTGCTGTCTCTCGCTCTCTCTCTCGCTCTCTCTCTCTCTCTCTCTCTCTCTCTCTCTCTCTCCGCTTTTGATGGCACATGATAATCAATGTAATGTTCTTCAATAGGCACTATCCTTTGTTTGTACTCCTCTTTTTCAGAGGAACACGCACGCGCACGCACACCCACATACAAATGCATACAACATTAGTGTTGTTTCTATGGTAACATTAGTAATCATACACATTCAAACGAATCATAAAAGCTGCCTAAGTATGGGCTTGGGCTAACGGGAGTGAGTTTGTATGCGCGCGCGTGTGTAAGATGTACTCTATCAATACATTTGCATGTATATTTTTTCCTTTGGCACCAGCCTGTTTTATGCCTGATTAATTTAATACTGCAAAGCAGCACAAACAAAGATACAATGTACACTGTAAAAACTGGAAGCGAAGTGGTACCTATGGGATATTAATCTGTTAGCATTGCTTCATGCCCCACCTGCTCCATAACATGTTCATGGACTAATATACAATGTGTGTGTGTGTGTGTTTCACTTGAAGGTTGTGGCTGCCATAATGCCTCCACTGATGAGTTTGGCTTTCAGCAAAAACGGTAAGTATGCTACTTTAGCCTCATGTTGTTTGGATGCGAATCGGAATCAAACACAATTGGATGAAGCACACAAGCACATACCCACCCATTTTTGTTCTGGGGCCCCATCTAGTCATCTTTAGCCCTTTTTACACAGCGTAAAAAGAAGGGAATTCTGCGCCTTTATTAACAACAACGGTGTAACCCCGGCAGTGGTAGTCACAGAGCCGGAAAGAGGCGTTTTGATTACTAAAGGAATCTGGGTCTCATTTCACCAGTTCCGCGTGTTCGTTTGATGGAGTTTAAATAGGAGGACACAATGCACTTAAATCAATAAAATCAGTTTTAATAAAGATATTACAAATACAAATCAGAATCCTGGTTCTCACTGCATACTCCTGCTCACCTAAATGTCAGTTCATGAAGTTCGACAACTTATCATTTCCTGAACCAGTATTATATACTAGACAACAA
>JAODLI010005063.1:0-28807 GCA_027575585.1 Percopsis omiscomaycus | reverse complement strand
CCGTGAGTGACTGGCAGTTTGCAATTCGCAACCTTCACGACTAGATGTCACTAGAAATTACACACTGGACCTTTAAGTGTAAAAAAATAAGTATGTGCTATATGTGTGATCATATTAAAAATATGTATATCTAATCATTTCCATACAGTAGCCTAAAACCTATTCCTCCAATCAATCAATTGTCAACCTGGTTGGATCTATCATCAATGGTCTATCTACCATCATCATTTCTAAATCATTTCATTTTCTCAATATATTTACATCACTGCTATAAGGACTTTCTAGAGTTCCAGATTCTTGCGGAGGTTGGACCGCTCTTGGCCAGCGTTTAACCTCCCACCCTCCGACACAGACCCGCCAACAATCTCCACCTTTGCAGCCTAGTAATGGGCCAGCTTGGCGCGCGGCAGGAACCAGTATTCCTAATGACGCGTAGCCCAGCAGCGGTTAGAAGACAGAGAGCACTCACAGAGCCTCCTGTAATCTAAGTCCAATCTCATTTGGTCACAGTGTGCGCTCCCTCCATAACATGGCTTCAGCGGTGGGCTTGAATAATGCACAGGCAAGTCAGACTCCCAGCACACACAAAACACATTTACACATAAGTGAGGCGGGGAATGTCAGAGTGATAGACCCAGACTGGTCCAATCCACCCCAGCAGTTTAAGGGGACTCTCTTCGATTTGTGCCTGGAATTTCCCTTGTGGTCGAAACCATCTTTACAAAAAAACATTGTTTAGTTTTGAAAAGTGTATGCCCCTGAGTGGCTCACACTGTTCTCTACTCCTCCCCGATACAGCTAACAGGCTCATACTATTCTCGACCCCTGCTTCTACTGCCACCCACATGCCTGTGGACAGATGTGATTCAAACATCAACAATGAGCTGGGGCTGAAATGTGAGGGCCTGGAGGCTCTATAACTCTATGTCCTTTGCTGACCCTGCTAGCATTGTCACCAATTGTTAATAGAATCTGCTTTGGTTCTAGGATTTACATTTCTGCCCACATTTATTGCAGTGCCTTTCATCCACAGCTGGTTCTGTTTAAGTCCCTCCTACAAGAGAGAGAGAGATTGAAAAACCAGCAGCGAGAGCCGGAGAGAGAGAGCTCTGACTGCGGCGACGGTTCACAGCTCCTAATCCTATTGGAAGTTAGACCTGCTGTTTGTTTCCCTGTGTTGGCCCTATCAGTCACACTTAGATGAAGCCTGAGGGTAGGTAATATGGGAAGATTGGCCCTGAGTGGCACTGGGAAGTTGCCAGGGCAGATGGGGGATGGCTTAGGAGTAATGCTGTGTGAAGTGCCTGATCTATGGGTTCAGCAAAGTGTGGAAAGATGTGGAACAGCACCGAGGAGAGATGAGATGAATCTGATACAGGAAGAAGTGTCAGACACATATATACACACACACACACACACACACACACACACACACACACACACACACACACACACACACACACACAGACATAACAGACCCTGCGGTGAAAGTGCTGAAATGGTCGCTTGTGATAAACATCATCTAGCACGGTGCTATTTTTGCAGTGTCTCCACTTTTAAATGTTCCAGCGGAGATAGGATAAAACTTAGCAATGTAGCGTTCACTGGTATATGGAGGGATCGCGCTGACTTAATACACTGTCACTTCACGAATCGGGGATGCCTTGAAGTCCTTCCTGTGATAGGCTAGACACACTCTGTATTAGTGGGTAGTGTACTGTGCGCTTCCTCTGCTGTGTAGTAAGAACGGCATCTTGGAGATGGAAAAAGATAAGGCCGACACTTTAAAATGCCTTTACTCTGTCTGGGCTGTATCCAGCTTGATGTAACCACTATGCTGTGGCTCATACATGGTTCAGTGTTGCAAACTATACTTGACTATTATACAAGCCAAAGATAAAATGGGACATTTGTTTTACTTTCTGCAAACCTACAATGACATTTACAAGATACACATTGAGGGGCAGATGTACGTACGTTGGAGAGTGCAACAGCGACTTGGCCAGGCCGCAGAAAGCACACGCTGTGCCTTTTCATTTTATGTTGGATGTACCAAACCTGCGGCTAATCACTTAATCAGTGCATGTCACCGCATTTTACCGCATGTCACCGCATGTCACCGCATGTCACCGCCCTCTAACCGTAATTTGAAATGTCACAACAAAACAGACATACACTTTCCCCCGCAGTTTTCATACATACAGTACAGCAGAAAAGGTCATCAGTCTCTCCTTACGCATCTCCTCCCATGTTTTTGCATGAAACTCACACTTTTCCCTCGACACCCTCCCATGAATGCATATGCATGTGTAGGGAAAGTGTAAATTGTGTTTCTGAGTTCCTGCACCAGGCCGAATGGGGTTTTAGCCATTTGCGAGCTGTTCGTACATTCCACACCATGTTTTTAGGCGCAGGTTGCGACGGAATTACGCCTAAAACGGGCGCTGTATGTACATGTTAGTAGGGGCCTACATCTGCCCCTGACACTTTCCTATGAAAATATAGTATTGGTGTTGGTATTAGTACACAACAAAATCAATAGGTGGAACTTGTTTGCTTAGAGAGGTAAGAAAATGTGTCCCATGCTTTGACAAAACAGCCCGTTGGAAGTCCAGTGAGCTATGTAATGAGAAGTGAGAGAATAATAAGACATTTTCGGTAGTCTGCATTCTGATGTTGCCTGGTGGCTAATGGGCTTAGAGTGCCTAACAATGTGTGGGAGAGGAGGAAATGATGGGGGCAGGGGCTGGATTTCTAGTCGAAGCATAAATCTCAAACAATACACTTCGCAAGGTGCTGATTAGTGTCCACATTGTGAATTCAGCGCCCCCCTACATAACAAAACGGCATAGAAGAAAATCTCCGTTCTCTACCTCTACCTGCTAATGAAGATTTACGGCTAGCAATGTCAAATCATGTATGATTTACATTTCACAATGGGTGGGCACCTGAGGATAGAGGGAGGAAGAGAGGGAGAGGCTACAGACGGTACAATGAGATTTGAGGCTCTACATAGTTTGGCTCCACAGCCATGACAGGCCATTAATATGCAGACAGGTGCCTGTCTCAAATTATATCTGTTAGATACAGGCATGCAGCACAACACAGTGCAGCGTTAATATTGTTGTCCCTGCATCCACGCAACAACCACAATGGATTTCTAACATAGAGGTTGTTCTTCTGCCATATTGCTACTTTCTGACATTTGGACTGACATCAATGCAGGAATCCTGTAATTATTGAACCAAATCGTCACTTTTGAACATTATGCAGGTTTCCTTCTTAAGACATCTATGGGTGACTACAGCTGGTAAAATGCTATGGTCTATGGTTGTGCCTGAAACTGCACCACTATGATTTACTGCATTTTTTAGTGGACAGTCTTTATATTGTATATTCCCTGTATAGTTCACTATATTATTACCGTAAGTGTACTGTAGTGTAAAACTGATACAGCCTGATACTACTTCCGCGCTAAGTACCATAATGCACTCAAGATGGCAAGATAAAGCACAGGCACAAGACCGGTCAATCTCATTTAGTGGTGTTATTTGCAGCTCTAAAACATCTCTAAATTTTCTTCCATGTAACTTGTGGTGACACACTGTTTAAGGTATGGATATATACAGTATATATATTTATATAATCAGTGGCTCTCAGTTAGGGTCAATATATAAACATGTTATATTGCACATGTAAATATCTATGTAAATACATGTAGAGTCTAATGTGCACTATGACCAAGCATTTCATTACCATTTCATTACTGCTCCTCTGTCATGTGTATTTGATGAATAGACATTGACCTTGAACTTACAGGTAGGCCAGGCTTATTAGGGATTGAACACACAACCTTTCAGGTGGGAGTCGACCTCCCTAACCACTACATCTTGCCCCCCTTTATACTGTACCACAAAATGTCTTGGACATAGACAAATTTGGCCCATTATTTCTTTACTATAGGGCACTATATAGAATTGTCTATGTAGTGAATAGTGAATGAGTGATTGAAGGTGCAATTTCAGACACAGCCCATGTCTTACCAATCGTGACAAGAATAGTGGTCATCAGACTCTCATTTTAGTTTGACTTTAAAAGACTTCCAGAAGTAGGTGGACATACCAAAGCCTGCAGCTTGAAAAATCAATCTCCAACATAAGCGCAAGTTCCACGCGGCCTTCTGGTACGGCCGTCTTGCTGTGCCGGGGTTACCTTTAATCATTGGTGATCCCTCACTGCTATTCAGGAGTGCACTGCTCCTTCTCCTGCCCTGAAAGCCTTTGATATGGATAGGTGTGAAACTGGCTCTCATCGCTGCTCCCCAACACCACCTGCCCCACCATCCCCGTAATTCAGTTTGCAGTCTCCGGTTTGTGAATTGATTACTTTGCTTTGGCTCTTTAAATTGGTGTCTGGAGAGCGGGCCTCACTCTCGTCTAAAAAAAAAAAAAAGCTCCCATCAAATCAAATGGAAATCTAATAGAGAAGGGTAATGGGAATGGATGGCGGGTGACCTACGGTTCAGACCAATGTAGGCAGGTGATGATTTCATGTCTACAGATATGAGCCAGGAGCTGGGTGCAACCCACCCAACTTCCGGTGTCTTCCGAGGCTAAGCATTAGCGCCTGGAGCATGATCAAGCATGGTCTTGGACAAGCCCAAGATCATCTTTCTGAAGCATGTATCATAACCCCTTTATAAACTCATGAACTGCATGTTAACAGAAAAGGTCACTGCTCCATTGATTCTTACAGATGTAAGGGATTTTTCCTCTATTGTCTTCTCCATTAATTTACTTCTGTTTCTCCTTTACTCCTGTATTCTCCTCTTTCCTTTATTATTTTTCTTCACTCTTTTATCCTCTCCTTTATTCTTGTCAACTTTCCTCTTCTGCCTTTTCTTTGTTTTTCTCCTCTTCATCCTACCCTCTTTTCAAGAGGTCCACATTTCTCTTATTTTTCTAACTGAGCCAGTAGCGTAGGTCAGCTCAACGAGGGCTTTAAAGGACTTAGGAATGGTTTGCTGAGATTGCATGCTTCGTGGCACTCCGGGTTTGGCAGTACAGCACAAGGTTGCGTGAGAGAAGGAAGCACACAGTAGGAGGTCGGAGGTAAAGAGCCCATGAATATTTATGCACATTTGTGCCAATCTGTTTCTTCCCCGTCTGTGTGTCTACACCGGTTGTCAACCTTTCTAGCCCTGGTCACAATCTATATTAAAAATAGTATTTCATGATCTTGAAATCATCCAACAGACCCTCCATAAGCATCTTACGACCCGGCTAAAGGGAAGGACAAAATGTGGAGACCACACATGAGTCTTTAAAGTAAAGAAGTAAGTTTTAATTACACAAGCGTCAGTCATCACGCCTAATGAGCCACTCCCTCTAGGAGGTGTGATGGGCCAAAAAAAGTACCTACTCCGGGGTATAGGTAATTCTGAGCAGCCCTGAAAAACTGCTGGACAGGGCATGGCTTATTGGTTAAATGCGACTGTAAATGTAAATGTTCGCACCACCTGGGAAGCGCCCTTCCCAGGAGTTCGTCCTTCGACAACTCGGTCATTGGGGCCACTACAAAAGCAAAATTGGCACAAAACCCACGGTAATAACTAGCCCTCCCCAGGAAATGCAACAACTTCCGCTTAATGCATGGAACAGGAAATGCCTACTGTATATTTCCAAGTCTTTTGCATGAATGGGCCGAAGCTCTCCCTGCCCCACAACCTTACCCAAGTAGGTTACGGTAGCTTTCACAAATTACCATCCAAATAAACTGCGCAGCCCTCCGACCCACACATAACTTTGTTGATTAACCTCTGAAATGTGTCTGGTTCATTTGCCAGCCTAAATAGCATGACTGTGTAAGAGTATATACCTGCTGGTGTCACAAAAGCACACATTTCTCTGGCTCTATTAGAAAGGGGAAGCTGTCAGTAACCCTTAAGAAGATCTAACTTGCTGACATATTTGGCCGCCCCCACCTGATCAACACAATCTTCCATCCTCAGGTTGACATAACAGTGTACAGATGTGGGTATTCCAAGCCTTCTGATAAGCTATAAGTTAAGTACATTTTGTCTGATATCAGCCTACCCATTCCACATTGCAAATTTAAAGTTCACTAAATAACCCATATTACATGGTACATTTCTCCCAGACAGATTTCGCATTTTTTAGAGATAAAGTCCAAGTATTTTGCAGTACATTGTCCAAGTCTACATTCATACCACCTGAATGAGGTATAGCCTACTAATTGTCTCTGACTAGAAATTTCTCTGACATTATAAACCTCCCCACCTTCCCAATAAGATGAAATGATACACTAGTACTTCTAGAAGTTGCAGTATGGTGTTTTGTATTGATCTTGTATTAGTTGTAACGATTTCAGTGATCTGTCTACAAATACTGTAGGTGACATAGCTAAGGTAAGCCCAAATTCATGTACTCAAATTGTTTTGGGAAGTCAGGATTAATTGCAATTTAGGGATCAAAAGGGACAAATGTAATATTAACATAGTGCTGCCTGCTCTAATATTATATATGATTTTTCCAACAGTATTTCAAGATTCCAGACGGTAGCTAGCTTTTAACAAACAAAATGGACATCCCAAAATGGATTTAAAAAAAATCAACCAGCACTGACCAGACAATTTTGGCAGAGCAGTTGCTGACAGTCCTGCTCAGCCTGCTATTGGTTACGTGAGCATTGCACTGCCTGTGTTAGGTTCTGTTCTTCATTAGAGACTGATTCTCAATTTCCAGTTGAATGTGTTTATTTGCAGAGGCTTCATCAGAGCTTTGTATGGGTGGCTTGACCTGGTGGTTGTTGCTTTAAGCACTCACTTGCTTTATGTTGGTAAACGTTGTTGGCTCTGTTGAAATCAAGCTCAGAGAGTTGTGATGGTGTGTGGATAGTACATGTTCCCTGGGGTTTGTTGATCTGTTTGTGTGTGTGGTGTAATAATGCACATGTTAAATGATCGTATAGGTGTGCACAGCATGCGTCATTTTTTTGGTTAGGTCACCGTCCCCTCTCTGCATTTCAATTGCCCCCCCCCGATTCATTTTCCACTGGCGCCAGCTCTGATTACAGTTGCAGCCCGTCAAAAGTGTGGGTGCTGCATCACCCTCAGCACCCACACGTTTCTGTATGTACTAAATGACATTTCCACCATGTGGTAGGTGAAACTGTGAAAGGAATGCGCTGATCAGCAGAAACATCAGTAATTTATGTTATGAAAGATTTATGTGGAATATGATGCGCAATTGCACATTTAATAAAAAAAATGTGCCATTACATTATCGAGAAGTTATTACATTATTGTTACTTACTAACCATGAGACAGGGAGAAGCCCAAATACATGAAGAGGGTTCAGCAACACCATTTTCCAACGACACTTCTGAGTCCAGTATTTTCAGTTTTTCTGGAGAAACACGATAGAACCGCTGAATGATGGGCTTCACATCCCCCACACTATTAAACTGGTGCACGTAGGAGTATCTGAGAACAGCCCTGGGTAACTTTGAATAATCGCGACCAGCTGTTTACATTTGTTTTCATCCAAATATCCTAGTAGTGCATTTAACTTTGCTAGAGTTTCTGAATTTTTAAGTTGTGGTTACAACACCCTTTCACCAGACATTTCCTCCTCTTCCTCAAGTGTTGACATGGAATTATTTGCCATTAGAGCTGTGTGACACGTCTTTAAATATACGTGGATAGAAAAACTGCTGGAGCACACAATTGTAGCTTTTTTACAACCATATGTCCTGCAACATTATCATGAGCTGTCTGAATTATTGATGTGCTAAATTTTAAAGGCAGTACAATTTGCACAGTAGGTTCACCACTGAATGCCCCTCCATGAGGAGCCCAAACCTTGAGCACGAAGTTATCGTGGAGGAAATACCCCTGCCTAACTTTTCCTACCTCAAATGTAGACATAACCAGGTCGTACATTTCCTTCAGAGACTGGTCCTCTCTTTGACAACACCAACCTTTTAGCTCACAAGACCCTGCCGAAACTACATCACTGTCAACCAGAGCAGCAGTCATTGCACGAATCACTGCACAGACTGTAGAAACCGCATGCTCTGGTTTCGCAACCTCTGAAGGTTCTAGGGATGAAGTACTTTTTTTACTTGTATTGACACATCAGGTATTTGTACACCATCATGCCACACACGACCACATGCCAGCTCATTTCCTAAAATGATGTCTTCTCCTTCAACTGGCAGTTCTGGGTGAACACCAACCTCCGTGTTCCCCTGTACCAAATCACAGACTGGAATGGAGCACAACCCAAGTCAATCTCAGAGGTGTCTATTGGTTTATCCTGCATTTGAAATGGAGCCAGCAGCTGCTCTGTTACCAACTATGGGATTATGAATAGGTGCAGCCAAACCAACCAACTTCACACGGAATACTTTCTTTTATTTTGATGGCAATAATTACACACAGTTAGATAACGTTTTCAATTAGGCTGCTGTTCCAACTTTGGTGACAAAGATTCTACTTTCTGGAATTTGTCCCCATTATACCACTCACCAAAGATACGCTTGTGTGTCAACACATATTCATTCGCCAGCACTGCAGCCTCACCTCAGAACAGCTGACTTTGTGTTTATTCAAATATGTTGCAATGCAATCAGGCACAGTTCCAGAACAACTAGATAACATAACTTATCAAAGGTTTTCACACCGGATGAAGAACACCAGCGATTAAAATGTGAACAAATGTGAATCCATGTGTTTGTTTACCAGTCATTCGACAATCCCTAAAACATTGGCGAACCTCATATGCCTTCAGCTGATTTTACTGTATTGTACTCTTTACAGTCTTCAGAACATAGAGCCGGAGTAAGCCTCTTGTGCTTTACCTGTAAAAACACACTGTAACATTAAAGTTCGCTCCTCATCAGGCAACCAGTGAACCAGTGGTCCCTACCTTCCTTAATCAATGCCAATTTTTCCAAATCCAATTTCAGTTGTTCCTTTCGACTCCTTTTCATGTTCTTCAAAATGTCAAAAGCAACAATTCTTTCTGTTGTTTGAATGTTAAGCCAGCCATAGAAGCACGTACGCTACTCTTACCTCCCTTGTCTATCAGTACACCAAATTCTTGCAAGTTAGCCTTTATGATACTCTTCAGGTACTTTTTGTGTTTTGGATCAACTTACTAAACAGAGCAATGCTGAGCAATCTTCATCAACTGTTACTTGATACATTGCTCCAGCAACCCATCAGAGGTAAACTTAATGAAATCTTCCACAATGTTAGTCATAACCACCAGCTAAGTCTAGCAACCTAGAAAATCCTACCGCTGCCAAAATAGTATAGTCAGGTGATCATGTGATCTTGCATGTAACGTCAGCGTTTCTGAAAACTTGCATTTTCGGTTGTATCCACTTGGGAGAGCGTTTCTGAAAAGCTCCTGTTTCAGTAATGGAAATCGGCGGATTAGTGTGGATGGAAGGCCAAAACTGAGAAATAAAGAGTGGTAGTGATACGGTGATAACAGTGATAGTGTGGACAGTGTCTAAAGGACCTCACAGTCCCAAGCCCCTTGTTGAAAACCAGTGGTTCTGGAGTAAATATACATTTAATGCCCTTTTTGGTTGTATTTGTTAACCTTATACTTTGTTTTGCAAATCCTTTGTGTCACTATTACTGCCCTTCGTCTAGACAGTCACCCTCGAAGCAGACCTGGCCATATCTCTGATCGATGAATCACCTGGGGCAACACAAACAAATCTGGAAATGGCTGTTTCCCTCAGAGACCACACACACACAAACAGAAACGCAAATGTGTGACGTACGTACAGCTTGACATTCTGTTGATCCAGTGTGAGTCTCAATAAGACAGATGAATGTCATCCCGTGGTCTGACGACCTCATCAGAAGACCAGTGTTCACCAATCAATTTACACATGTAGAAATTCCTGCTCTATTAGCATATGCAATGCATGCTGGGGTGGGGTGCAGTTTCAAGGAAAAGGGCATTTGAAGAGCAATGTTATCCCAGAAGACTGGAACACAACCTATGAATTAGTTATGGTGTTGCTACTGACAAGGCTACAAGACAACACCACACTCTCGGTTAACCCCTCCTTACCCATTTTCTGTGAGGGTAATCTACATTTTCTCTTCCCCCTGAAGAACATAAACCATTCCTCCTCACTCTGAGGGTCAGTCTCAGGGCTAATGGACTTGTGTGTTTTCATTCGATTAACTGAAGCATAAATGTTTTATCACCCAAGTCATGAAAAAGTAGTTAATAATACACTGGCTTTTTGGCATTTTGAGAGAGAGAGAGAGAGAGAGAGAGAGAGGCATTGGAAAGAGTATAATGGTACTACTACATACTTTACATAGGCTACTTTACTGTACATCCACAATGGATATGTATAGTTGATAGTCCTAATATCAGTATGTAATATCAGTAGTACAGTATGTTAAAAATAAATGACTACACAGTGGAATATCTCTTCACAGTGATTAGTCACCAAGGACATGCTCAAGGTCACATCTTCTTTCCTCTTGTCACGACAGACAAGCATTGCTGCTTAGTATCACAGATTACGAGAGTAGTGCAAAATTGAATGGCAAATTTGTATTTTTTTGTATTTTTAATTATTCGATAACAAATATGATGTCCTCAAGCCCCCCAAAATACAGCCTCGTCTTTTATGTGTTTTATACAGGAATATACCTGTGGACTCCACATCATTCTATTTTCCAACTGCCAATGTTTTTTTAACATTCTTGATAGGTCAGAGATAATTAGTTACAATCCAGAAATGGTGTCAGACCTGAGGTCAAATCTGACATCTCCCTTCAGACAACACAAAAAAACTTGAAAAACTAGGATTTTACAACAGGGGCCCTTTAAAACAAACAAAAATAACAACAAAATCTTCAGATTATGAGTAAAGGAATACAGACATTACTTGAACACATCTTCAACTAGAGATGCAATTAATACGTAGGACAAATGGACTATATTAAAGGAAACAATTTATAGTTATATTCTTCTCCCTTATTGTATCACATTGTCTGAACATAATGATTTCTCAATTTCTCTTATAGAAGGGCCATGATAAACACTCGGCTCCATTCTATAAGCTTTAAAGAGCCCTGGAGATTGGCAACTGTGGTGCAAGCAGAACAGTTTTATCTCTTGTTCTGTGTGCAGCCTAGATTTCCCCTCGAGAGATTGGTGCTTCCCAGTTGACTGGCTGCTCCAATTCATCCCAATGCTTATACCTGTACAAATCCCAGTTTCTGGAGTGCTGGCTTCTAAAACATTCATCAGTCCCTCGCTGCCCTCCAGGTGAAAACCCAGTCCCTATCAGAGGATTTGACAGGGCTTTTTCTTCAGTCCAATTGGAAAATTTAACAGGGTTTCTCTTTGCTATAGCTGCCAGGCCAGGTAAGAAACAGCTTTCTAATCACACTCGTATTCCTCTTAGTGCTCTCGCGGTCAGTAGCCTGGTCGGGTCAACAAAGATAGGGTGCATAGGTTCCAGACCCATCTTGCGTCTGCTCAATCGGTATAGCTCTAAAGTGCTGATGTTCAGCTAGACTCTATTACAGGCCCCTTGGATAATCAAATAGTTTCTATAAAATAAACCTAAATTTGTTAAAAGTGCATGGACTGATTCTGATCACTTCTTTCTTCTTTGTTAATCAAAGCTGATATTTTAGTTAAAGTTAATTAATGTAACCCTGCCTCTTGTGCGCATGACTAGGTTCAGATGAGATGATGGGGACGTCATATACTTGCTTTCATTCACTACAAAGGAACTTGTCAAATATAACCAAGCCACGGTACTCCTGTACACCAAATTAAATTAGTTCAGGCTTTAACTCCAGCCAGCAGTGACGAATCTTATGTTTATCACAAGCCTTGCCAAACTTCTTTAACAAACACCAGGCTGTGGAGCAGTATTTGCTACATATTAATCGATACACAAAAAGAAATCTGCTGTCTTAATATCTCTGCATATTTGTATTTGAAACAGGAATTCTACTAAAAAAAGATTATAGTGTGACAGAAGCTCGTTAATACGTTTCATGCATTGATTTTCATTGTAACTAATCACGCTCCAACCTGCCTATCATTCTACAGTACTAAAATTCCAACCTTTCATGTCTTTACCTGACACTGTGGATCTAAGATACCACCAATTACTACATATAATGACTCACCCTCGGACCCCTCATTCTTCTGAGCCCCATAAAGAAAAGCAGGATAGCAAGAGTAAATATATATAAAATACATTTCTACGTGAACAAATACAGTAAGAACAACTTCTGACATTTGGCACATTAGAGGTCACTATTGACTTTTTCATCCTGTGTAATCGATATTGAATTCTTGCAGCACGGACTGATGTCACATACCAATTTCTTACTTTTTGATTTTTCATGTCCAGACTCCCGATAACCAAATAAATATTAAAAGAAGATTGATAATATGGACAGTGGCAACATATTGTGAACATTTACAGTAGGCCTGTACAGACTTTCACAGTACGATAAGACAAATTGGCACTAGGTCTACAAAAACAGAAGAGGTTTGGAATCATGAGTGCACTCAAAAATACAATATTGCCATCCATAACAAGCAGTATACACAACAACTAGTTTAAAGATATGTCTTAAAGTCACTGTGAGCAGGAGTTTAGTGGACGAGGTTGTGTTTATCGGAGTGAAGACTGCATTTCCCATGAGCCTCATTGCCTCTTGTCACAAAGAGCTATACTCTCTAGTGGCATGCCTGTTTGTTTTGAAGAGAATAGTTGAGAGACATGACAGTAGATCAGAACATAAGTTTTGCATAATGTGTCCATGAGGTAATATATTAATAATTGAAGCTAAAGTGTCTGTGCTGTAAATCGATTTGTCAGATTTTGTAGGGAATCCAACCCAGTGGGAAGCCTTTTTATGATGATGACTGCACATTATAAATCATAATGTTGCTAACTTTCTCACTGATGGACTGATCTTCATATATACAGTAGATGCATCACAAAAGCATGGGCACTGAGGAAAACTCCTTTTTGTGACGTTAATATGAAACTCTGTGATATAGCAATACGCAAAGAAAATGTAACTGTACCAATTCTGGGAAGCAGTCCACAAGTGGGTGGAATAAAAACACTAAACACACTAAACAACTATAAACACTATAAAAACACTCGCATACAATACAATGTCTCCTTGTGATTTAAAGCAGCCTAGCAGGGATGTGCATAAAACTTACAGCTCCACTCATTGTATGTTTAAATAAACTTAAAATTACAAAATCCTTATTATTTAGTTCAAATAGACACCTTGATAATTGTGGCAAGAAATACAAGCAACATAGCTAAATAGCTAATAATAATAAACTACCAAACTACTAACTAACTAAAAACTACATATGGTGACACCACACGCACGCTGATTTTATTCTTGTTCACACTCTGCTCTTCAGTAAAAAGCTGAAGGCTGCATTTGTGAGTGGTAAATTTTATTATAAAAATATCCTTCCATTTATCCTTGAAGTTCTGTGTGAGTTCCTTTTTCAAAGGCAATCTGAATGAGCCTTAGCTTTACCAGTACATGTATAGAGAATAAGTTGGAAAGATTGGTGACGAAATGCCGTTTTGCAATTCGGCACCAAAACGCACACTAATGTGGACTAGTTATTTCACTTGGTTAAACCTACTATAAGAGTTTGGTTGACCACTGCTGATTTACATTTGTGATCGCACTAGTCTAAAAAGGAACAATACCACATAGCTGGTATAATGCTTTATTCAGTATTGTTAGACCTCTGAAAATGGCAATGCCTGGTATCTCTTGAAGAAAAACATGGATTTCACGCAGATAACACCAACGTTAACATAACAATCCTAATTAAGAACATGAACCATGTAATTTCATAAAATTGAATGGATGACTAGCTAGCTAGCTAGTAATGGTCAATGAGAGCTGTGGTGCCTAACACTATCTCCTATGGCCACTAGGGGTGTTTCTCTTTATCTTATAGGAGTCAGATCCTGCCCCACTGGGTTTCCAGCACAGAGTTATAAGAAGGTTATTTTTTACAAGATAATATTTCTCTGAATAAACACTTTGTTAAAACACATCAAAGTATTCAAAAGCCTGGAATAGCGCATTGTGCCTGGCTGTTTATGGAGTCATCCAAGGCTGGTTCCTAACCTAATGTATCTTCTTCTAATTTCTGCTGACAGTGTCTGTTGACACATCCCTAAGTGTTTGGGTTTATCGCCATTCCTCTGGGAAAGTCCAGCTAATACAATTAATTTTGTTTTGCATTCTGTTTGCATTTTAAATTGTTCCTTTTGTGTCCTCACTCGCACCGTTAATTCCTCCAGGAACCTTTTCCTTATCACGGGGAATTCAAACATTAAAATGGTCTGCCTGCCTGACAACAGAACACAACACTGGTTCTAGTCATCCGCTTCCTTTGTTCGGATTTGTAAATGCAGCCTCCCACGTAAACACAAACTTGATAGTGATAAAGGGAATAAAATAAAAATGGTGCGGTATAGACAAAACTCAGACAAAAGCTATTTATATATTTTCATCAGCACCATTCAGTGCAGGCAGGCAGCACAAGTCGTCTCGTTGGCCAGGAAGGCTGCAATATAGCACGGGGGCTACGTGTACCCTTTATTGACTCGCACCGAATATCGGCTTTGTAAACACACACACACACACACTCTTTCTCATGTTGGTGATATGGAAAGAATTTCTTATATGGCACTATTATTACATAGAGCAAATTACATTTTTATCCTTGGTGGAAGATCACAGGCTGTGTTGTTGAGTTTCTCCCATTAAAAGCAGGTCTGGGTGACACGGAGCACGGGGCAGGCCTGATAGCCTGCTCTGCACACAGTGGCTCTGTGCATGGGTTTGATATTGGAATCAGAGAGGGTTGGTTAATTAGCTCTTATCAGCCATTCCCATCAGCTCCTTTGCAGTCCCCTTCACCATCATTTGATGCCGGGCAGAGGCGTGCTAATAACACTATTCATCCAAACTGAATTGAACCTGAAAGGCCTTGGTTATCGGAAGGGAGCCTATAAGGAACTTAGTATGTAGTAGTCCACACTAAATAGTCTTTTAGTAAATTGTTATTTTGTTATTGTAAATGGACACTTTGATTTGTGTTGCCTTTGTGGTGAAAATCAGCATTACAAAAAACATTTTGCTTCAATACTACCAAAAGTGCATGCCTCTCCCAAACCTGAGTACTGAGTTGCTTACACTCCTCTCTACTCTCCTGTACAGAGCTCACACCGTTCTCTACCCCTCCTCATATATTGCCCCAATGAGCTGGGCTGGAAAGCAGGGTTTTGTAGCTACTAAAATCGAATAGCGCACCTGATGAAAATAATTATTTATCTATTTATCCAAGTATTTAGGGCTTTCTGAACACAAGAGTAATAATGCAGCCTATTCAAAGTCTATTTGAAAAGGATAAGATTTATAGGCGAGTCCATTTGCATCCTTGAGACACTGGGAGCTTTAAGCTAAAGCTGAGTTAGAGACAGAGAGAGCAGGCCCTGTGAAAACTTAATGGTGAAGATGGCCAGAGCAGCTGTGTCAATACTGGATCACATACTGTACAAACCACACATGCACACATGCGCGCACGAACACGAACACACACACACACACACACACACATACACACACGCTCAAGTAGCTAACATATAGCAGCTTTCACTCCACGTACGCCCCTAAACACATTTGTTTTTGTTCCTCTTCAAGCTGTCACAGAATTTCTTCCCCCATCCAAGTGCTTTGCATGTCGGGGCTCTCATAGCTGCTAACAGATGTGCAGAGCTCTGTGAGGTTCCAGGCAGCTGAGATGCAATTGACAGAATTGGGATGCATCATTCTCCATCTATTCCTATTCAGAAACATCAGACCTCCATGGAATGCAACGGGAATCTACATTATACCGATTTCAAGTCTGAAAATGTGTCTCTATGCATCTGTTAAGGGTAAACTCCTCTATTGTGAGCCCCCCCAGAACCCCAAGCTTTATCCACATCTCACTGTTTATGTTTTGAAACACAGAATCAGTGTACGAGGGGGGCAGCATAGAAAACTTTGGGAGCCTATGAGCGTCGGGGGAGGGGAAGAGAGGAGGGCTAGCGTTTCACACCAAAACAACTTTTTTGTCATTTTGGTTCCAATCACCAGGGGTAATTGCAAACAAATTTGAGGAGTGCCTTTTTAACAGAGGTGCAAAGTGCAAAAAACAGTGTACCTGACTCCATCAGATATGTATTGTATGCACTCTGTAGGTCCATACATGCTGTAACCAGCATCTAAAGACTACAGTACTGTACAAAGGTGTCTCTTTAGTCGTCTGTAATCTGGAAAACATTACTAGCAAAGCTTAGCTAAATCCCTGTCCCGATGCACCACATGACTGACGCTGTCGCCTCCTTTGAAGGTGTGTTGGGGCAAGAATAAACGGGTACAATAATTAAGCATATACACAGGATGCATACCAAGAACATACTCACACTTTGTGTGTGTGTGTGTGTGTGTGTGTGTGTGTGTCTCTCCAACTACCACAGGCTGTACTCACACTCCTGGGGAGAGTGCATATTTTATTGGGCACACGCTGAGCCCTTTGAACGATATTGTATCATGGCATTTTCTCCCTTTTTTTATGTTTTTGTTCACCAAAACTTATTGCACATTCGCTGCGTTAGACCCATGATTGGATTTAAGCATCTCCCTGAAGCAAAATATTTAAGCCATACTTCTTTCTGCATTATTAAATGTTACTGTCATTATTTTTCCTCTTAGTGTTCCTCTAAAAGTTGATTTTCTTTTTCTGGGCATATGCAGACAGATAGGACCAACAGATAGAACCAACAGATAACAACAGATAGGACCAACAGACATGCAAATAGACAGTCAGGATGCTAATGGTGGAAAAAGTGAATTCCCATGTGCGGTGTTAATGATGAAGTGTAGCCCCTATAGTGACAGCAGATGTGAGGCTATAGGCTCAGATCTAGCACACATTTGTGGTGACGGCTACAGCGATGAGATGAGAGATCTACATTGAGTAATTGGCTTTTCTAAAAGTAATAAACTAAGTGGGCCAAAGCTGGCATTTAGCTAGATACCAACCTTCCTCATCAAAGTATAACTTGCAGTAGGTAAAATGAATAGATTCTTTCTTTAAAGCCCACCTCCAGTTTTGTTTGCATTGTTTAACTTTGTCATGCTTTTCACATGCACTCCCAGCTTAAAAAAACAATGATTTTACTGTCAATTTTTGGATAATAAATGTTTTATTTATCTTCAAAATGTCAAGCTTTTGTTGAAAGGTACTTAGCAATTATCCACACAGCCACTAAGCACATGACTCATATCTCGCTATCTATCTGTCTTGTTATCTTAGCTTATTGTAGCTTGTTTGCTAGGATATTGTGGAGTGGGTTTATATAGTGGACACAATGTCTTGGGCTGGATGACAGCGGGAAGCAACAAAAAACAAACCTAATTAGAACCGATATAAAGTTAAATAATCTCTGGCGTGAGAGCCCGTTTTTATCTTGCCAGGAACTGCACTTTTGTCTGCAGCTCCTATGGGACTGTATTAATGCAATGGCAGGGGAAACTGGATTTTAAACAAGGCTGGTGTTGTCACTGTGAAGGCATGTTGTCCCAACCACTGCTATTTTCTGTTTGGGTACAATGTCAGTGGTAAAGCAGGAAGTAAATGTGACTGGAGTCGGGCTTTAAGTCTAGAATTTATGTAATTTGTATCTTTCTATGGGGCTAATTAGTGACTTCGTACTATACAAAGCAATCCTGAATGATGAGGTTCTTAGTGGGGAATATATGACTCATCGACATGCTTTCTTTGTATACTGTATCATCATACAGCATATGCTCCGAATGCAAGTTAATTAGCGTTTGGCGTAATTAGAACAATGAATAACTGTATCCAAAAATCTTAATTTTCAATTTGATAACTTTCCTCTGTTATGAAGTATAGTATACTGTATAACATACTCACCATATAGATACACTTCGTTGTGCGCTACCTTTCCTATGTGGAAGTCCTGGATCAGAGGTCAAATAGGGCGACCAAGTAATGACATGGCTATTTTAAATATATCTTATAATAGTTCTTTGATCTACTGTAGTCGTACGGACATGAGTTGAGTTGATCCTGCTCTGGTAAGCCCCACTTGTGCCTGTTGTGAAAAAAAAGCCCCAGTAGTCATGGTGTTGCACAACCTCTCCTTCAACTTTCACTTTTAATCCCTTCCTTGTAATCTGACTACTTATATTAACTCTTGAGCCACCAGCATAATCCTGCTGGAGCCCATAAACTCTGGCCACATGCTGTTATAAAGAGGGTGAGATTCACACATCAGCATGGCAACAGGGCTCACCTGAGACACCAGATATCTCTAATCTTAATGGTGAGGTTCCACCACTGCCTCCAACTGTTTATCTCGCTGTGGAATGTCGGATTCTACTCTTCTCTCATTCTACATTTCCTTTCTCTCCGTGTCACTGGGGAGAAGATAGATGGACTGTAAATTCCTGTCGGACGGCTCTCTCTTCAAGCTACACTCCTGATTTTGTGGTCGAAACAAGCATTGTAGTATTTGTATACTTTGTTACCCCCCCCCAACAAACATTTTCTTGCGTGCTTGGGTGATCTGGGGGCACTATAACACAACCAAGGAGTTTACTGTACCTTTAAATGTAAATACATACTGGCAACACACTCCTACCCATGTGCGCATGAACTCACATGGCAAAGGCACGTGGCATTTTTGTCCTCTTATTTTCCGTCAGTCATTCCGTTATTCCAGTGTTGACGGGGAAGTAAAGAGGGGGAGAGGGAGCTGTCCCCGATGGGTAGGTAAGCGTTTAGCTTTTCAAAGATCCATTCTGTTTCGTCACACCACCCTCTCACCCCTCTCTGTGCTCACCGCCCTCTGTAGGAGGCCAGCTGTGCCTCCTCTGTACCACTTCCAGTTTTGCGCTCCTCACCTCATCTAAGTCTGTTCTCGCTTCACTCCTGACTCTCTTCCAAGCCCTTGTTGTCTCCCACATAGCTATGCCCAAAAGTAAGCCATTAATACACATTTGTGCTTTCATTTTTGCTCTTTGTCATTGTGTTTTGTGCATGTAACCTTTTTTTAAATCTTTTTTAAGGTTATTTCCATCCTCCATGACACTGCGAGTCACGGTCAGGCATTCAGAGTGTCGTTCCATTTTTAAACTGTTGCTATACCAAAAACAGCTTTTAAATGCATTTGTTAGCACCTAGCTTTATAACTGTTTACACGTTTTACAGACATGATTCTGTGAGTTTGTGAAGTGTGTGGTGTTTAAATGTGACAGGAAATGTGTTTCAACTTCTGACACCCTTATCTAGCTAAGAGGAGTTCTGGCTGCTTTGGTGCCACAGCCAAAGCACACTGTCCACTGCTTACGAGGACTTTGATTAACCCACCTTCTCTGAACCCACTGTAGCAAGCACTGCTGCTTCGGGCCACATGCACACAACCAGCTTACCTAGACACAAGCCTAGTGGTAGTACAATCTGCTACAGGGTCCCATTTATCTGAAAAGATTGTTCTGGGCATCTACTCCTGTGTCTGTGATTCCTTCAAGAGTGAAGGCAAAGACATTTCAATACAAACCAGCACCCAACAATTCCTTTTTAGAAAACCCCCAAAGACCAACATGTGACTATTTCTACATCAACATTCCAAGTTTCTTATCTCATCCCCACTGCACCTCCATGATGAAGGGACTGATATTGACATACGAACTCCTACAATTGGTGTTAGAACCTGTCAGTCTGAGATCACAAGCCACTGGCCTCAGACCTACAGTGAAACATTTCTAAATGGGTTTTCATTTCGAGCTAGGGGATTTAATTTCCCTCCCTTTTTTTTCAAATGGGAAAATTATCTCCTCCTGGCCAAACATCTTCAGGCTATGATTTACTCAAATGGAAAAAGATTACATCTAGAATTAAGAAGCACTCAGCTCTGGCCAACACACTAGACAGGAATCAGCTGTTAGACAATCGAAGGATCCTTATTTCTTACTGCACCTTTTAATAACTTTCTCCATGAATCTGCTTGAATATGCATCTCATCCGACTCTACACATGTAATTACAATGGTTAATACCTTACAGCAAGGGACATTGGTGGCACACACCACCAACAGCAGCCTCATTATAGCCTAGGGAAACTCTTCTACAATATTATACAGTATTGTTCTTCTGCATTTCATGGGACGCTGGGAGCTTTGCAATAACAGCTTTATCTTTTTACCTTGCTCCTGTGAAACAAGGTATTTAACAGTAGAAGGTCAGATGCAAAATAGAGATCTGCCACATGGCATGATGATTCTTTGACGGAGAAATTAATCAAAACCGATACCGCATCTGTCAACCGTGGGATATCTCCCCGTTATTTCCTTTAGCCATTTTAGATGTGTTTTTAAAAGTGGGTGTTTCTATAAATGTGTGTGTGTATGTGTTGGGAAGAGGGCAGAGAAATTCATTAAAGTAAGCTTTGCATACCCGTTGTATTCTGTACTACATGGATGGGTGGCTCTCTACTCAATCAAGTCGGGTAAAATTGACCCACCCCGTGTTCATCCACCAGTCAGAATCAATGTGTAATGTGGCATGCTTTTTCCATTATACCACTGCAGGTTATAGGTTATAGTTTCCAATTGCAAAACAATTACAGTATCATGACAATACTAGATTGTGGCTACCACTAAAGGACATTTATGAATAATCTGATACTTACAGTACCCCGATGGATGTAGGCACATAACTAATGTATGCCTGTGACTAATGCTAGGTGTCAGAGAACAAAGTGGCTCAAATCATGTTCCTCGCTATAACCAAATTATGGCAGCTGGCTTTTAATCAAAAATGGCACTGCCACCACATTGAAGACAAAGTGTCTAATTCTGGCCACTGGGAGGCAGAGCTCACATATATAGATACTTCAGGGGGTCTTGTGCATAGGTGCATGTGGTTCGTTCAATTACGTGCTTTCAATTTGGGTCCAAACAGTGTTTTATAATTTTGTTCGGAAGTAGTTTTTATTAAATAAAATATTTTATGATGGTTTGAGGACAAAGTGAGTATTCTGCTCAGGTATATACAGTTATTAGGCATGCTTAGACTACATATTAAACCCTACAGAGGTTGAATTGTACTTTTCTGGGTACAAACTGATATCACTGCGTCAATTGTCATGCATTACATTTTTGGAACAAATGTTTGTTTTTCTGATTGTCTGTCTAATCACCTGCTAATGGTTTGATTGACACCTACAGAGTTTACAGAATATGTAGAGCTGAACAAATCGTGAAGCCTGTAAAATCAGGATGGTCTTTATTGGGCTACCAGAAGGCCCTAGCGAACAGCGCTAAAAACACCAATTTATTCGCTGTGTCAAGATGCTGTGGTTTTAATAGCTATTTTAATATGTATTTATTCAAGCTAACTGAACCTTTAGCAACTGCGGAGACCCTGTGCGTTGACCTTGTGTGGTCGTTGTGGGGATGATTTGTCTGTTTTAATCCCTGGTTCAGTAATTTTTGTGTAAAATAACCCAAACATTACTAAACCAGAACAATCTTTGTAAAACACGCTAAAGAGACTTTCCAAAGTAGTATGACTGGACAAGGTGAAAGTCAGGGAAAATGAAAGGGATAGCAAAGGGTCCATTCAGCCAGGACAGAGTTCAAGAGGTCCCATTAGTGGTTTCCTGCTGGCTGTACATGCTGGCCTCTCATCAATATTTTAGGGCTTTTCATCTGAAGGCTATGTGACTCTGGAGCTGGTTTCCCCCCGCCAGATGTAGCCCAGCCAGGTTCTGAGTAGATCCAGACACACACACACACAGACAAGGTGTTGCATCCGGCTGGGTTTGGCGTAGCCGGTCTGCTCTGGCCGGCTCCAGTGAATGGGCTCACTACAGGAGCTCAGGCTGTTTGTCTGTCGGTCTGCACAGCTCGGCTCAGCAGAGCTATTTTGGCCACAGTCAAAGCATGTGTGTGTCGAATCCTTCAGCAACAACAGGGAATCTGGAGAGCTGAGGAGAGTCAGCGAACACCAGGCATGCTGGGTAAGTGTGTTTCTCTCTGCCAAGGAAACCACACAACACTTATATCCTCCTCTGCCTGTATCCCAGTACACACAAAAACACTAAGATTTGTGTCTGACTGTAACATGTCAAAACATACAGTTCTCCAGTTGTCTTGTCTTTTTATTCCTAAGCAGGTAACCCCAAAAAGATAGGACTGTTATTTTATGGTTTAACCTGCGTTTTCTGTGGGTAGATGGTCATAAACAGCAATTGCCATTAATCCAATTTTTATTCCATATACACACACGCACACGCACACGCACACACACACACACACACACACACACACACACACACACACACACACACTCAAACAACACAACAAATCGTCAGCAACCAATCCAGCTGAGGAACCATTCTCTAGTGCACAGCAGGGGCAGACACTGTTTATGGTTGATTCTGTTTTTTATTTTTGTGTGATGGAGTTTGGTGCCCTTGGGCCAGTCAGTAAATTGTGGACAGCCACAGAGCATACATGATTTGAGGCATGCAGTTTAGATTGGGGTCACCATTAAAAAAGCTTCATTTTTCAATGAATATAGCTATAGTTCCTTGCCCCCAAAAAAGCAGATCTCTGCCTGTACAATTTATTGCTTACACGATTGCAGAATTTCCCTGGATGATTAGTGTAGGAAATTGTTAAATTGTTTTCCAACCATTTTCTCTACATTCAAATGTTGATTTTCACAAAGTTAATGGCAATAAGCTCCTGGAGTGTTATTAAGGGTTTGCTTTTATAGAGCGACTCCAATTAACCTCTTTAGTGATTGCACTGCAAAACACATGGGAAGTCATTGTTAATCCAATAATTATTGTCTGGTGGATGTACTTGACTTAGCCACAGTTAGTTAATTTACTTCGGGTGTTTTTTTGCTAGAGTCAATAATTCTACTGATTAAAATTGTTGTTTTGAAATAGAAGTATAGTTAATTAGGTTATTTTCTACCATCAGCAAGTCAAAGAGAATTACACCTCTGTAACGATGCGTGTTTGGTGTTGTGAGAGTAAGCGTGAGTCAGAGGGAAAACGCAGGCAGAAGTGGAAGCGGTGAAACGCATAAAGCGTATTTTAATTGTGTGAAACAAAACACAAAGTACAGGTATGAATAAAAGAGCAAAACAACAATGACCAACAGCACCTAGTGCTGTTTGGGAAACTTAAATAGTGTCGAAAATAAAACCAAAGGATGCGCACCTGTGTGGGGCTAATCCCCCGCAGGTGCGCAGCCAGGACGGGAGGCACGCCGATCGTGACAACTTTGAAAATATGAGAGTATTTATTCATCTCACAATATATAGTTATGCATAGAAATAATTTTAATGTGTTCACAGAATAGTCTACTGTACATAAGCATATGTAATTGTGAATGGATTTTGCTGTTTGCCCCAGGCAAAGCTAATCTGAGGTTGTCTTGAATCAGAGTAAGTAAACCTTAAAAATGTTCCTCTTTCTTACTGAATTGGGCTAAAGCTGGCGATAAGACCCAAACTTCTGTACTTTATCTGTTTGAAGTGCTCTGTAGTGTCCACCGAACACAAAACAACATTTATTTCCTTACGAACACTATTCATTGTCAGCTGCAGTGCAGCGAGAGGAAAGACAACTTCACCCTGCAAATCACAGAACCCCTGGTGACCGGACAAGCTCCCATCTAGAAAGCCTTCTGTTGTTTCTACAGAATGCCTTTGTTGCCAGTAGGTTTCAGACAAACTGACACAAGACAAGTTATTATATTCCATATTGCAGTGGCAACAGATATAGCTGCCTCTTTCTCCTTGTCGAGCCATGCAATTCTCTCTCTCTCTGTTTATCCCAGAGACCATCCACTATTAGACATGTACTGTTAACTCTCCGCTTCTCTTAGTTGGCTGTTGTGCTTCAGTTTAGCCTTGAGCCATTCTCGCACTCCACAAGTGTTTGCCTCCCAGTACTAATGGGCTCAGAAAGACACCATGCTTTGCCCACAGTAAGCCATGATGCTACCATGGTTAACATTTTAGCCAGTTATTTGAAAAACAAATATTTTCTTTAAGTGCTTTATTTAACTTCACTCCAAACTTCAACTCTACTTCGCAACGACCAATCAAAATAAAATCCCAATAACCGCAAATATAGTCAAAAACCATACATTGGGGTTTGTCATTGAACGGCTCACGGGTTGGAACTGAAACATGATTTTATGGGTGACCACACAGGTTGGAATTAATGATGATAAAATGCACAGAGAAAATGAATTTTGAAATTCTCTGCCAGTGCAAAATACCTCTAATGAAGTGAGACAACATCAATTAATGAGTGGGGGGGGGGGGGATATGAGAGTGGAGGGGAAGCAGGAGTTACGAGAGATTAGAAAAGATGCTAGCGATTTTGATTGGAGAAGGATTTGGGGTACAGTGTGTAGGAAGTGGAAATTAAAACAAGGTTGTTTACACTCCAGTGCTTGCCTAAGGAGGTCAATTTGAGATGGCAAGAACCTACTGTGCTTAATGATTTATCTTCTTAATATGACACACAACATTAAGCTAAAGCCCTCGCACTTGCCAAAACAAGGCATGCAGAAAAACATCCATAAATCTGTTTACTGTAACAAAAGGCCTTGTTAAGTGATGAGATATGAACGTTAGTCTTGCCTTGGATGCCTTTGAGATGGAGCACATATGTATATTTACTGTTTAGGTTTCACGTGGCTATAGGCAATGGTGTGTGACTTTGACTTTTATAGGTACACTCCTCAAGTGTACCTCTCTACTCCTCCCCCTACAGCTCTCATAGGCTCACACCATTTTCTACCCCTTCCCTCTACAGCCACCCTGGCCACTTTCATTGAGCTGGGCAAACATTCTGTGTTCTAGGGTTGCTATAACTGGATCCCATATACATCATCACATCGGCTATCTATTTTAGCCAATATATTGAAAACTGTATCATATCTTGCAGCTAGCAAATAAAGTAGGAAGTTTAGTTGTGGAAGGGCATTACATGTTTTTCCAGTGCCCACAGGTAATATACAGTATACAAAATAAAAAATAATAAAATGATCTCAATTTCTCATTGATAACCATACAGGACTTGAGGGATCCATGCTAAAATGTGTACTAAAAAATCCAGTATTGGTCGGGCTCTAGCTATGATGCAATTGAGGAGTGTACCAGTTAAGTTTAACACAAATCATTTTTGTAGTGTATGTATTTGTATTTGTAGTGTATGATGCTGTAAATGTAAATGTATGAAACAGGTCTGCATGTGCTGTTTGTGTGCATGTTATACCAGTATGATGCAATTTGTAGGCAAATTCATATCCTGTAACTTCTCTCTTTTTGGATGTGTTCATTTTCAAGTCTGTGTGTGTGTGTGTGTGTGTGTGTGGACAGCATAGCATTGCTAAGGCCTGTCACATAGGCCCAGTTATAAATGGGCATAGCTCACTGGGGCAGGTGGACCCAGTGCGGGGCAGCTGGGTAATTTGGAAAGTGCGGGGAGCGGTTTGTTGGGCCAGCTGTGTTAGCTGAGGTGGTAAATGGGATTGGGTTAGATGATTGAGAGGGTGTGCATCCGCGTCCTTTGCTCTGTGTGCGAGAGCGCGTCTGTGCATGTGTTTGCGTGCATTATTTGTGTGTGTTGCGCGTGGGGAAAGAAATGACAGGGCCAGTTCCTAAGATCTTATCTCAAATCCTTGATGTAGACAGGGGGAATAAACAGGCCCTGGAACTGAAATGACACTTTACTGAAATATTGATCATCCTCTGCAGTAGGGGGAGAGAGAGCAGAGGGCCCAGACACACATCACGATAGATAGATGAAAAGAAGTAATGAAGATATGAGCAAACAGGCATCTCAACAAAACCTCCAGCAGACACTGCATTGTATAAATATGTTTTCTCCAATTTACAATGGATCCCACATTGACAATTTGCAGGGATGTCAATAGTTAATGCATAATTTATTGCGATGGGTTCCCAATAACTCAAATGAGATATGGAAAGTCCTGAATTCTTGTATAACTTTGAATATACTGTATAAACACACAGACAGCCGGCAGCGCAGCGAAGGATAAAGCTAGCTAGAAATAAATTATTCAACATACAATCAACTCTCAATCTCTGCTACAATGCACACACTGCAGGTATATGTCAAAGGAAAGATCTAGAGTGGGGATTTATGCGGCAGCCAATCCACCTCCTATTTGGCAAAATAAAACTTTGTCTATATCCACTTTGCTTAAGTATTCCTTAAAGGTCCACTTTTGTCTCGAGATCCCAGTGTTGTTGAAACCAGGATTACGAAAACCGTGTTTTGTTTTAAAATGCGCATGCCCCTCCCACACGAGAGCTACCCCTCCTCCACGATGTTTGTGTACAGTGTGTTTCAAAACATAAACACAAGTCAAGGAGGAAACTCCTGGGGGCACTATAACACACCCAAGGAGTGTACCTTTAAAAAAAAAAAAAAAGGAAACGTGAAACTGAACAGCTTTTAACAAATCAATTAGCGCTATCTTCCTGTGATCGTATCCACTGAGGAGGGAGAGAACAGAGAGGGGGACTAGAGGCGGTGGAAAAGGGGAAGAGGACGCGAAGCGTAAAGCAAAAATGGAGAGGCCTTTCCTATTTCTTTCTCTCTGCTTCACTCTAATTAGAGACGGGCCAGTGTGAGCAGAATCCCAATGGCTGCATGTACAGAGAAACACAAGTACAGAGGGAAAGCAAGAGAGAGAGAGAGCAGCAGAGAGACTTTGACAGAGCCTTGAGCCTTAAGAGCACAGAGATGTGATGCTAAATGTGGATTTGTACTGTAAGGTGGGCGGACAGGATGGTTGACAGATAACACATTGTAGAGGGTATTCAGTTTGAAACAGTCCTCTAAAAAGACTTGCTGTGCCTTACATGGTGATGTGTTGTGGTATATAAACAAGGACAACTTGACTTATGGTGCAGAGCCTATATTTGCTGTGGACTTTTGGAGCCCACCTGCGCAACAATGCTAATGAGACATTTCATTTTACCCTGTTACCTCATTCATTTCTGCACATAAGATACAGTAGCCTCTATATTTACAGATGAAAGGCCATTATTAATGAGAGTTGCTGTAGTGGCAGTAAGCAGGGGTCTTCCCCTCTACTCAGCCATCAAAGTCTCCGGTTCCTTCACACTACCACTGACACTCACTGATATTGAAGTATACCGTCAAACACACACACAGGGAACCCGCACTTGCATTTTCAGTTCACACCTCTCGAGATCAGAAGCAATAGACTACAGGGAAAGACTACCAATATATATCCGTTTAAATTTCAAAGCTGTTCTGAAGTCCTATGTTTTTAGCCTAGCCGTAGGGTAGGAACGTTCACTAAGATAGCGATTAAACAACCCTGAATGAGGCTAAAATCACCAGCTATTGATATAGTAAACAGTTAAGGGGAATTTACTCATCAAATCGTGTTAACACAATTAGAATAAATTAATTTCAATCACAAACTCATTGTGTTAGAGATGTTAGAGTTCACAGTCAAATCTGCAGGAGCACTATAGCACTATAAAAAGCACTGTAAAAGATCCGAAATGTTCACCATGAGTACAACATCTATCTTCCACTGCTGCAGTAATAGGATAGTGAATTAAAATAACTCTATTATAGTCTCCAACATTTGTATCTTAATACTGATCTAATAATTACTGTACTAATAGATGAATAATCTTTCAGTCTGCTAATGAGTACACTAGCAGCTGTAAATTAGCCATAACAGAGGTTACGTTACGTTATTACCCACACCAGTTGGCCATGACATGTACGAAATGAACAGCATTTCAAATCACTATAGATAATGACAACCTTTGCATGCAAAACCCCTATCCACTCAGTGAAGTTTCAGCAGATCTCTAGAGTGGGTGTGAAATATCATCTCAATGCGGAGTATTTTGGGAACAAATGGATTATATGCCTCAAGCTCAGCCTCATCGTCATAGCCAGATTTGTCACTCTGCAGGATTTAAAATGTCTTCTTCCAGGCTCATGAAATGGCTTTCCTTGATTTGTCCCACTATCTGGTTAGCCAAGCCTGCCGATGAGTCAACAGAGGGCTAATTTTATAGACTGCTGAGAACAGGATTTTGAAAATGAACAATTAGGGCTAACCCAAATCACTTGAAAAGTAAAGGACTGAAGGACACCAAAGACTGATTTGCATCATCACTCCACCAGAAAAAGTTTGGGAAGAAAGCAGTTATGCGGTAGCTATCTTCTCACGCTACAATCCTTGTATTTCTAACAGGACAGCCTTTCAGACAGATTGTGGGGCTTTGTATAACAGTTGCTCACCTAGATCTATGTTGGCTTCATCAAATATTGAACAGTTACTATAAAGGAACTGTCAGCATGTGATGGAATATCAACCACCAACATGCTTGAACCTGCAAACAGGGGCCCATTTCTCCTAAACACTTGTTTCAACACTTCATCCAATGAATGCATTATTAAACACATTTCTTTACCTACTGTGTGTTGGGTAAGTGGGTCAGATGTATTTGTGTGTATTGTGTGTGTGTGTGTGTGTGTGTGTGTGTGTGTGTGTGTGTGTGTGTGTGTGTGTGTGTGTGTGTGTG
>JAODLI010005058.1:0-28810 GCA_027575585.1 Percopsis omiscomaycus | reverse complement strand
CATTAAACCTCCATTTTTTCCTGGGGTTTTGTTTTGAATTAATCACCCCCCCCCCCCCCCCCCATGTCCTCATCACCAGCCTACCTTATTTAAACCTGGCCTCACAGCCTTACAGGGCACATTGAGGGCTAGCGTGCCGACACCTGCCTGCACTGCTGTACAGCAGGCCCAGGTTTGTGCCGCAGTATAAATAGAAGTGATGGGAGCTGGGATGACTGCGGCACAAAGACCACCTGTGTAATGTGTCAGTCAGCAGCGCGGTGGAGGGGCTTGGCGGCCTGTGGGGAAATGAGACAGCGGCGTGGCCAGAGGTGGCATTTAACACTTCTTGGAGGGCTGCCAGAATGAGCTCACACGGACACGCGAGGAGCGTGTGGGTGTCGTAACGGCTGGCAGCGGGGATAGCGGGGCGCTGGGTGGTTTGGGATAATAAAAACAGGTACGTTTTCCCCCCCCCCCCCCCTCCTCCCTCCTCCCTCTGCCGCACACAGTGACGTCATTTGGGAGAGCTGGGATCATCGGGCGAGGCCTCTCATTATCTGGTCCTTTGTGAGCTCTGCTGATAAAGAATTTCCATGATGCCGACGAGCGCTGTGGTTGCATTTATCTTCTTGGAGATCAAATAAAAGATCGTGATTGCAATGGCGTGCGACAGGCGGAACCCGACGGTCGGTTCACCGCATTGACGACGAGAGGGATTTTTTAAATGAATGGCTGTTCTGACAAATGGAGTCGTGCGCCTGTTCGGACGAGACCTTTCGATGAAACAAGGCCTTGGTCTGGATGAAGGCTGACCTTTTCGTAGTGTGTCCACAATGAAGTTGAAGCCGGTGGTGCGAGGGTGCAGCACATACTCGTATTTAGGAAGGCTGTTCTTGACAGCAAATTCATCACTCCTTGCTCTCGTGTTTTCTGCAAGAAACACAAAAACAGAAATGCTGAGTAGTTTAACTCGCAGTTATGTTTCAATTGCAGCAAAATCACGGTGCGTAAGGCAAACTTTCAAACAAGCCATATTTTATTTATCCGTATATATGAAGGCAATAATAAATATTTTAATAAAATATGACAGGCCACATTATTTCTGTTTGGATGGAGTACCTAGGAGACCAGCAGTTCGTAATTACAGTCGGTGCATAATTACAGTGTTTAAGCTAGTACCACTACTGACCTACAATTAGCTTACTTAAGTCAACATTACAAACGTAAAACTGTTGTTATGGACCTGTTTTGGCCAGACATTGTGTCAGGAAGTCGTTTTCTATAATTTTCACATTCACTGGAGTGTGGACTGTCAGGATAATGCACCATTTTTTAGGCAGATTGTTATGACAATATAGCTCTCGCAAAGTATAGTGCCAACTCATGTTCTCAAGTATAATGTTATATTTTAAAAATAATGCAATGATGACAGCAGTGAAACTCTTCATATTGTCCCAGCTGATTGTTATGCTTAGGATTAACTTGTTCTTTTTATACTTCATTTTTAGTTAAAAGGGCAATAACAATAAAATACTGCCACTCGTGATTAATCTAGATTGTGTTTTGCATTCCCCTTGTAGTGACACATTATACGTCTGTACTAATCACACAGGGTCATAAACACAGAGCTCGGTTTATGTACCAAACATTCTTCAGAGGCTTGTTGTAGGAACATGAACACCACCATAACTCACTTGTCGCATTATGTAACGACTGGCTCTTTCAGCCACAGTTGCAGGAACAAAAGCACTAGGGCAGGCCTAGCGTGTTGAACCGCGCTAAATACACGGAGGTCAGCAGTGGCCTGTGAACCTTACACAGTTCCCCCCCGCATTCATTTATCAAAACCACAAAACCACAGTAGATACGAAATAAATATGAACTAAAACTTCTAAAAGTGAACTGGAATATATGACTGTACAGGTTTCTTTTATAGTTCAGTGTTCCTTAACCTTCTAAAAGTGAACTGGAATATATGACTGTACAGGTTTCTTTTATAGTTCAGTGTTCCTCTGCTAATCAGCCTATCAAGGGGAAATCAGGGTCTTTCCCCCACGCTTCTTGCCCTTGAGCTGGATGCCGCCGACCGAGAAAAATGTGCAGGATACCGCCACGTCGGTGACACAGACATGCTCCATGTGCCATATCAGATGCGCGTGCTCACGGCCCATTCTGAAAACCGGTCCGACAGACACCCGTGCGACACATGGAGATGTGGTTTTCCTATGTGACCGGGACCATTAGCGCACCCTGCACTAAGTCCCGTGAGCCTAACTCTGTATGCGGCCGAGAAGAAAGTGGGGGTAGCATAGCCTACATGGGGCCTTATTTCCCAGGATAAATTCGGCGTCTTAACATTATTCAATGCACACCAACACCACAAGGCCCTAAAGCAGTTGGCTGCTGGGACTCGCGCGTCACTGCACTACTGCCTGACGTCATGCCAGCAGGAGTCAAGTTAAGCTCTCCTTGCTGGGAACCATGCAGAGACATTGATTGGCTTAGCTTTGACCTCGAAGGGCTTTGGGTACTAGTGTCTCAGCTCCTCTGATTGAAACATCAGCACACACACGCTATTTTGATCTCTTAAAGGGGGAGTGTTCATCTAACGGTGTTAGGACGGTGTGAAAATAATATAAACACTGCATGGGCCGTGTGCATGTGTGTAAAAGCGCCTCAGATTCATATTCGGACAGAATACTGCTGCATTAGCAAAAAGTAGTTCCTCCCAAACAAGGGATGCCACTGCGATTTGAGGCAAAACAAATTAAACTAGTTCTGCTCAGGTATTACATACTGTATGAATACACTACACATCAAAATGCTCAGGCCAAAACCGTTTTTAAATACTATACTACTAGGATAGTCTACTAGGGGCAGGATAGTCCAGTGGTCTAGGCGTTGGACTCCAAGCCGGAAGGTCATGGGTTCGATCCCCGGAGGTGGCCCACCTGTAAGCATCCTTGAGCAAGATGCCTAACCCTTACCTGCTCCATGTAATAGCACCATGTAATTGTAAGTCGCTTTGGAGAAAAGCGTCTGCTAAATGATCAAATTGTAAATTGTACTAGGGTCTGTCACATGTCATTTAGCCAAAATCATGCTAAACATATTTGGACAAAAGTGATCATTTCTGGACTGTAACCAATCGTCTCTGACCTTTCCTATTTGACCTTTCCGATTTCCTATCAGCTTGTTGGCCTCGTAGCGAGGCCAACAAGCTGACACGGGATTGGATGGCCGTTCTGCACCGTACGTCTCTCACCTGTGAGGTCTGTGCCCTCGGGGAACAGCAGGAGCTGTAGGGGCTCCCTGATGTCGCAGAAGTACTCCAGCATGTTCTCCACATGGCGCTTGTCCTCCTCCCAACGCCGGTGGATGAACACGAAGCAGGCCACCTGCATGGCCCAGCCTGGGGAAGACACGCAAAGGCTTCCCATGTGAAATAGGTTGGCCGAGGCCATCAGTCGATAGCAGCCTCGGGCTGTACATGTTTGCCAAAACCTGATCTGGAAATTAGATGCAATTAAGCAATGTAAGGGAAGGAAACTGCTGTCTAATCAAGTTCAAATACCCTGAAAAAAAAAAAACAATGGCATGACTTTTTCCCGAAGAAACACTTTTAGGTTACTTAAAATTCATTTTTTCCGCTCTTTCCATTTTACATCTCGTTCTTCACCTGTTCCAATGTCAATAAAATGTTATATTTTTTGTATATTTCTAGTTCAGTTCAGGGCTAGAACTGTGAAAAGGTGTCTCTGCAGGCTCAGATATGCACGCGTGCTTCCTCTCAAGTGTTCCCAAGAGTCACGCCCAAATAATTATGGTGTCATTGTCATTGTCAAAGCGAGGAGGTGTACCGCATGCGTGCGCATACACACACACACACACACACACACACACACTGTGTATATAGACCGATAAACGTTGCCAGTGTACACACCAAAGCCCGGCACAGCCTTGAGGACGGCCTTGAGACAGATCTTCTCCAGGCGCAGGTAGCTGTACCTGAGGAGGCAGCACCAGAGGAACATCCAGTCCAGGCGCGTGCGGTGGTTCATGATGATAACGCTGCGCTCCCCGGGGACGAAGCCGTCGCCCGTGATCACCACCTTCACGCCGAACACCAGCTCCAGCAGGGACTAGTTGGGGGAGGGGGGGGGGGGTAGGAGAGCAAGGCAGAGTGTGAATGAATCACGAGGAAGAAGGAACAAATGACATCAACAGGCAGAGTATGCACGAATTTGCATACACGTGCGCTTGCCAGCGCCATTTGAATAAACAAGCTACACTTTGAATAAAAACAAAATCGGCTACAACACGTGGGACACAAAACACCGGGGCAGAAGCCTCAGAGCACTGCGGCTTCTGCCCCGGACGCTGCCAAGTCACAGAGTTGGCTAACGCAGGGGGGCATACGACAGGAAGGAGGCTAACACTTTTAGTGGTGGTGTGTGTGGCGCACGCACCACGGGCAGGGTGAGCCAGGTAGCCACGATGCGGTCGGTGATCCAGCGGTACCAGGCGGGAGACAGAAACATGAGGGGCAGGAAGGGGCCCAGCATGAAGATGCTGCCGAAGAAGCTGCCCAGGAACAGCGTCACCACGAAGTACAGGCCCCGCAGTGACACAGCCATATCTGGGGGAAATGCACAGGAAACACAAGGGTTAAAGGGGATAGCTGGGCTCTGGGGAAGGGTACTAAACTCTGTACTTTTAAAAGGGCACCGACCGAATTAACGTCGACACTACAGAGCACAGATACACGTAAAATCCATCGGTGCCAAATTTAAGTACCTGAGAGCACATCTACGTGAGAGAGGAGAGAGAGAGAGAGAGAGCTTGTTCAATGTTCAACACCAATCAGGGCAATGGCGAGCCAGAGGCCGTCCTAAGCGTCCTACACTTTTCAAAACCTGACGCAGACAACGCTCGCTGAAATATTTAAGATGCAAAATTTTAAGACGGCCATGGCGACACATCCAACCTGAGGAGACACCTGGTCAAACACAAAACAACAACAACACAAAACAACAACACAAAACGACAACACAAAAGACACACAAAACGACAACACACAAAACGACGTTAACAAGAGTTAACGACGGTAGCACACCTGCAGCCAGCGTAGAGAGAGAGGGTGAGGTACCGTTGGGTACCGGTACCGACTTCCAGGCGCCGGTTCGAATGTGACCGGTACCTGACCCTACCGTGCTCACACACAGTGTTACATATTGCTTTTGGAGATGGAGGGAGGGAGGAGATTACTGCATTACTAGTCCTGTGCAGTCAGACATAGAATGGGCCTCTTTCACAGAGGTGTAGCTCCTAACGTTATTCCATTTTGTTATTACCATTATAGACAAAACGAGTAGAGCAATCAATACATTGCTGGTGTACTAATGAAACTGACCTATAAATTAATGTTATGGCATTTTCCTGTTACTATGACAGCTCTGTGAGAAGGGCCCATTGGTTGTATGAAAGTGGCAGAACGGGTTAACGCTTTGTGGAATTCCATGCTCATCACCGCTGCGCAGCGGAGTTAAAGTGGAGCCACCGTGCCACATGGAATTATCAATCGGCTCATCAATAGCAAAGCCTGCTGTACTTCCGAAACATTTCCCCACAAACAGTGGAAAAATAAAATCAGGAGGCAGACATTAGCTGGCGCGGAATGTAAACAAGGGAACATTTCTGACTACGGATGACACATTGTGGGTGCACACGGTCTCCGAAACCACGGTTCACAGAGGGATTTGGTCTAAGCATTATTCACAGAAAGGCTCTGCTGTGACACATTATGACACATTCACTGATATTTACAAAACAGGAAAATCCATTTAATGTACGTGTACCCATTTAGTTCCAGTAAATAATTACCAAATGCCTGATTTGGAGAACTACTTTTACATTCCAATATAAAAAAGGTGTTTTATACTGCTTTGGGCCAGAAGGAGGGATATATTTTTATTTTAATAGCTGCCAATCACGGGCCAGCCAGCCCTTCTTCCACATCTGTGGAAGGAAGTACAATATGTGGAAGGGAGAACAATATGCGGAATGTGGAATGTGGAAGGGAGAACAATATGCATGTTACTACCAGTAGCAGCAACACAGGACACGTGCCACATTGGACCTACAGTTTCCAACTAGGTCATTCAGCAGACACTATTAAGGTACAGCTTGGGGTTAGGCATCTTGCTCAAGGATGCTTACAGGTAGGCTGGTCCTGGCAGGGAGTCTTAACCACCGTATCCACTGGGTTATCCATGGAAAAGACAACAAACAAAACACACAAACTAAAAACCTGCGTGGTAAAGTGATTCTCTCTCTTTCCCTTATGACGTACCCTTGAGCCAGTCAACAGCTCGTGTGTGACTGCCTTGATGAGCAGAGAAATGTTCCAAAAGGGCCTGCTTACTCAGCAAAAGACAGTTAAACAGCTAAAGCTTTTGAAAGAAGCCTTGAGCAATGCTGAAGAAGAGACACGCGGCTAGGCCAAACTTTGGATGAAAGTTCCAGTCATCTAATTACCAGCAGATCCCATGACTTGCAGGTCATAAGGGAGATCCAGAGAGTCTTTATTTGATTACGCCACGGGCTCTTGCTGACGCAGGGAGTCAGGACTCGCGCTGCAGGGAGCCATTTATGTTCAGCAGGTGTTTTCCTCCGTCAAATGAACTCACTCGCTTCACACCTTTCCACCTCAATTAGCTCTGCCAACGCACGAGCCTTCAGCTTCGACCTCCTGGTCTCTCACCCTGGCTAACCCCTCCCCTCCCAAGGCACCTTACCCTTTGTAGCACCCTTGGCAACACAGGGCCATGACACAGCAGGTCTTGTGGTTAAATGTAAAGTGGCTGAAAGTGCATTTAAAGTGTGTGTGTGTGCTTGTGCGTACGCAAGCAATAGGGGTTTAAGGGTTGTTGGTTTTAACGACGGAAAATCTGAGGCATGAGAGAGGTGAGGAACAAGCTGGCTCAGCGCAATTGTCACAATTATGCTCCGACGCACAGAAAACACACACCCTTGGGTGTCTGCTGGAACAAACGGGTGAGCCCTCTCCCACTCCCACATGGGGCCGGTCAGCGTACTGACACACCTAGACAGGGGAGCTGTGGGAATCAAACCGAATTAGGAATGCTCCAAGGGCGGCACAACATGTTTTTCCCCTGCCTATAGCCCAGGACACCGGGGATGCTTGATTATTTAGACAACTCTCCCTCGGAAAGATTCTGTTTCCATACTCTAGGCTAGTACCACTGATGAATTTGATTTACTCTCCACCATTTGGGTTGGATTTAACATTAGTTCAATCCCCACAGTAATCATGGCAGAAGAAGTTACCCAAACATTGGCCGCATGCGATGCACAGCGCACTGCTGAATTCCCTGGCAACCACCCTGCATTCCTTCCTCTAAGCCAAGACCAGACATCCCAGCAGAGTTAACAGGTCACCCATGTCTCAGATAAACATGGAGCTCAAGGTGTGCGTGTGCATGTGCCGTGTGTGTGTACGTGTGCGCGTAATGAAAGACAGAGTTAAGGCTGGAAACTTAAAATTAAATCAGATAGATTGAGTTTTAGGCCCGTTTTCTAAAAATAAAACTAAAAATGTCTGTCTCTCAGTGTTTCCAGTTCTATTATGCTGGTGAGCCCTACCACCACCAGGAACAGCCCCAATCCCTTTAAAGGACAACTTCAGTACCGGGCTTTAGTAAAGCCCCCCCACTACCGCAGATTTGAAAATACAGCAAAAAACAAGTTGGTGTCAAGTTCTCGCATTATTAGTTTACTGAAGATGGCTAGCAGAAAGGAAGTACAGACGTTGAACATTAGCCAAAACAATGTTACACTCTCAAACTAAAGAACCTTCTGGATATTTGCGAGTAAACCTTCTTTCCTCAGTTCAAGATTTGACCAAGCTCCTATCAAGTTGCCGTGTTAGTAAAGCATTCCTCTATGAAATGAGCAATGCAACTAGTAACATTGCTGCATGACTTGGACTGTAAGTCAGTCTCACCCAGCAACACAAAATCTAGCCATCTACGGCAGACATAAACATCTTTTGGGAAAGAATGTAAAGTCTTATTGATTGCTCACTCGTTCAGCAGCCAAGCACAACACATTTCCAGAAGGACATTGTTACTGGTTAGCCTGCAAGATGAGGCCTGCAAGATGAGGCAAAGTGTGCAGGTGTTTCTAACCTAGAACAGCACCTCCAAACTTCAAGTTCAAATACACAGGAACCACAGGCTAATCTTAAACTAGTTACTAGACCTTATCCTAACCACAACCAGATAAACAGATTCATTTCTAAGCTTAAGTATCAGAACCACAAAATCTATATCTTACCCTTAACCAGGTCAGCTGTTAAATGCCTAACATTAAACCACGTTAAGTAAAAAATTATGTCATTTAGGAGTGCCAATTTATTGCACCCTAATTTTAACCAGTTTGAGCCCAATCTTAACCCAGTCCTAGTATCTAAAATGGATAGATCTGAGTGCTACCACCGGATTTGTGTTAAAATAATATAAAAACTACTGGAAATTGAACAGCAATATTGTCATATATTGCAGCTAAAGCTAAAAGTGTGCCTGAAGGCAGCACCCTGAAGCCAAAATGCAGCAACTCAACAATGAGAAAAACAGCAGCGGTGAATATGAGTTGTATAGGGGGCAGTCTTTCACGGTAAAAATTAGTCACTGATGGTCGAATGTCTTCATATGCACGCATATCATTTCACTCAGTGATAAAGCAAATTAGTATTTCCATTTTTTTTCCGATGAGGTTTAAAAATATATATATTTTTTTATAGATGATTTAGACAAAACTAATGCGGTTTGCAAGCTTAGCCATACTAAAATATTCCGGAAACAACCAACTTGCGATCTCACTTAACAAGACACCCTGCAGTACACAGCAAGTTGTATTTTCAGGTCTATTTTTAAATTTTCTGTAAATTATGTAGAGTTTTGCCATGTATCGTGATACAATTGTATCGTGGCCCATGTCTCATGATACATATCGTATCGGGAGGTCATTGCCAATACACAGCCCTGGCGTTAAGTAGTTGGGCAAGGCGTCATGTTGGTGTATTTTGGGTTGTATATAACTCGGCCATCCTGACTCATGGATGTGTAATTCACGACTGCTACAGATGCTACAGAATAGACATGTGACATACTGTATTGACCAATCAGAGCCAATCTGCGCTGGCTTTTGCAGGCCTAATATTGCAGGGAATTTGAAATAGACTGGAGGAAACTGTCGCTATATTGGTTTTTGTTTAAAAACACCACCAGTATCCCACCCTGACTGTGCTTTTACTGGTCAGCATGAGTGTGAGAGAGTAAAAAAAAAAAAAAAAAACACTGTTCCCTCTGATATTAGCACATGGTTCATTGGTCTGGAGTGGAAAATAACACATCTTGTTAATGAGTTTTTACTAAAAACTCATTAACAAGATGTGTGTTTTTCCACTCCATATGAGTTAACAAAATCCTTTTATCTCCTTTATGGTTTAACGGCAACATGGAGGCAGTTTTAAGGTGACCTGTATTATATAATATACAACATATTCTGCCACTTTGAAATAAAAATAAAAATAAAAATCAAAGCTTATCTAGTAGGCCAAGCTTAGTGAATAACCAAGGTTATATGAGATAAGCATGCAATCATGTCCTTTGTAATATGTTGGGCCATCAGCCCCCACTAAGGTGCTAATGGCCTGCTCCCTTCGTGCTCTCACTTTATTGATGTGCTGATCCACTCTATTCTACTTGTAATGGAAGGGTATAAAAACAAACATACACTGTGTAAGCAAATATGGTTTTGTTATTTGTATGCCATGCATCCATGGCCTGTCTGGAGTTAATGGAACATCCAGTGAGTCAGTAAAGGTGTCTACCTACTGTAGTTGCCTACACTTTCATCTCACTTCGTCAAGTCAAACATAATGATAAGATAATACGTTTTACCTAACTGAAAGGTTCATGTATAGAAGAATCCTAGACTATCTGGATAAAAATAATAGTAATAATAAAAGACCTCTATCGATTCTTCCATTATCTAGGGATTGCGCCTAGACCTCATTAGGATTACTATATTGGACAGTGTAAATCGACAAAGACCAATTTATATTGAGAGAGCTTTAATGCCTAACGTTACATAAATTGCTGGCGAGGTTAAAGATGGAATACATTTCACAAGGCTGGTCGATGCAACCGACTGACCAAAACATGTAGACGGGGCGAGGAAACACGATGCAATGTTGGGAAATAATATTGATTGGTTTATAGTGTAAGTCGTGTATAGTTGAAGACAAAACCAAAACATCACCAAAACATGATACATAAATAATCTTAAATGGCGAGAGTATTTCTCATTTATCTGCTTTAAAGTACAGTAATTGTAGGCTATAATAATAATAATAATAATAATATGTAGACAAACCTATGTATGACAACAAATGAAATACTACTTTCGTTGTATATGATGGATAATGTTAACAGGAGGAGATGTTAGCCTTTTGATGCAAACTTGGTAAGTAATTTCACAGACTGTGTGTGCTTCGCTACGATAACTATCTTGCTGGTATTACCAGTAAGCCTTAGCTAACTAACGTTAATCATTATTTGAAATGCAAGCTATCTTGCTAATGTTGGGAACGCCGGTTAACTACACCGTAAATAGATGCAGTAACGGTAGGTAACTTTACCCACCTTTAAAGTGTCTGGTCTCAGTCTTCACAATGAAGCTAGCATTTAGTTGGATTCAAGAGGTGCGGCCAGACGTCAACATGTCAACAACTCTGTTGCGACATTTTAGCCAGCTAGCACATTGACTAGCTAACTAGCTAGCTAGGTTATAGCACAAAATATGCTGCCGCTACTAATCTTGGAGGCACGCGACAATATAACAACGTCGTAACCTTCTGTCCCTCTTTCTCCGAGTTGAAAATATAGCGGAACTAAATACAAAATTCACAAACATAGCAGCACGTTGTATTGCCTAAAAATGCAGCAAGTTTGAACCATACAGTTGAGCTAACTCTACCTTTGAACTGCTAACTTTGACCCGTATTTTCACCCACGTATCAACAGGGGGCGCTGATTAGGCAAGTTGTTTTTGTTATTTGAGGTGAGGATGTTGCAGCAGCTTGCATGTGCGACTAGAAAGAACACACACATGTGGTGTGTGTTCTTTCTACCATTTCAAAAGCTGACACTGGAGTTAATGTACTTAGGAATAATGTTTCCACATAACCGCCATATTTATAATCATTCAATTCCTGTGCATTATTTAGATTATTACCTGAATAAGTCCTCCAATGCATGATTTTTAACGCAGTGATTCAAGTTAGCAATGTGTCACTTGTTTTTCTTTTTAGCCACAGTTATGGGCCATTCCACAGTTACAAATTACCTCACCATTCAGTGATGTGTGGCGGTGTTTGTGCCTGAGTGTGTGGTGATGAGGCAGAGACGGACAGACAGACGGACAGAGTAAAAAAGGAGTGAGTGCACTTTAGTCAAACTCAAGACTTTTCCATGACCTGCTCACTGTGGCATGCGTTATATCTGAGAGGCTGAGTGGGCTGTATAGTTTTATCAGTATAAACCTCTGGAGGGTCAGGGCATCACTTCAGAGTGGAAAGAAAAGATTTTCTTTGAGATTAACGCTTGAGTTTGGCTTCAGCGCCACCAACTTACCTCCAACAGAGAAGCGAGTCCACCAGAATTTACCAAAAGAAATATGATTAAGGAGTAATAATCAAACTTCTCTGAAATCCAAGTTGCTTTGATAAGTTTAATAGTAATTGTACTATTGTATCTACTTCAAGTGCATTTACAGTATATTTAAAACCCCCCCTAAGGCAACTTTGGGGGACATAGAAAATATATAGATGAAACAATGTTTCATCCCATGTAAGCTATGTCTTTGGAGGAAAAATGTAATGACTTTTTTCGGTCATTGGACTGTTTTGTTTTGTTTTTCAGAGAAGTCTATTGATAGCACTTTAACGAGGCTTAGCTAAAAAAGATTTTTAAACATTCTTGCCTCTTGTGACCTCTTGTGCTATTTCATAGTGGGGAGGGGAAAGGACTAAGGGGATTTGAAGAGGTTCAAAGATGGGACATGGATGATTTAACTTAACTCGTCTTTGCTGTCGACACAGACAGTCTTAACACCTGTTAACAACTGCACAACAGCCCCACATCAGTTCTTACTGTATCTCCATAACATTAGCTCCTTATTTCTGTGCATCTGGGACTGTGCATCTCTCCCTCTCTCTCTTTCCTCCCTTTTTTCCATTCTGGCCTCTAGGCAATAAGGATTAGAGTGGCGAGGGCATAAGCTGTCTATTTATATGAACGGCGCCCTATAGAAGAGCAGAGCAGCAGCCTGTGGCTTAGCACATTAACACACGGAGGTACTGTACACACGTAAGTGGACCCCAATAGACTTCCATTGATCAAAGTTTGAAAAGCCCAGGGGGACAAGATGGTAACCGTCACATCCCCTTTGCAAATATGTGTTATAGTGCCGGTGACTGTCGACGTTGGTCCCTCAAAAGTGCAAGTGTAAAGAGCTGTTTGGCATGGCATTGACAGTGCTTGCGTTTGATTTATTGTGAAGCATACGTAGTTGAGGCTTTGTTTTGAATAGGAACCATTACTGACTTAATAATCTGCAGGGTTTTTCAGAGTGTGTTGAGGCAGTCACATGCTAAAAAAAGGAACCATGATTTAACCAAACTAACCAATGATTTATTTGTAATATCAGATGTACTGTATGTGCGGTGTTTGTGTTTAACGTTAAGTCACAGTTGGCTGACTAAGTAAGTCACCAGAGCTTTAAAATGACCTGTAATAAACTGTTGGCTGATACTTTAATTGCTCTGTCTTTCCTCATAAATATAAATTATATATAAATAAATATCTCATAAATCTTCCCTACATCCCTATTTTCTTCCTTGACTCCTTCACCTTTTCACCCCCTCCCCCACTATCTTGTATACCTCTCTTTCCTTTGCCTACAGTGCCAGATATGTGTCTGCTTTCTGGTCTCCCATCCTCAGACAGGTTATAAATAACTAGCAGAGTTTTGCTTCATGTCCTGAGAGCTCTACTTTCTTCTCACACTTGAGGAACCCTGGGAAAAGATTCTTTCCTTTACGCACATGGCGCTCATAATAACACACACACACACACACACACACACACACACACACACACACACACACACACACACACACACACACACACACACGTACACAATAAGCCTTTAGCTAACACACAGTACCATCTCAGGGCATAAATAGCAAGGTTATATGAACAGTCACTATTTAGAAGGGTTGCATTAGCTTCCATTACATAACCGCTGCTGTGGGAATGCAGGTTATGTTTCTCCAGCGTATGTCAGTATGGGAAACTTGCTGAAACAACATTATCGGAGGAAAGTCTGTCAGAGGGAGAAGCAGAGAAAAAGAACAAGAAAACAATGAAAGCAAAGTAAGGACAGGCGCATGGAAAAAGAGCCTCTGATAGCATAAAGCCCCCACCCCCCCATTCAAAATGCCTGATTTAACCGAGAGTTATGTTGTGGGTGCACAAAGGCATGATGGCTGGCATGGGGGCGAGTTTATGTGTGCGGCAGTACTGATGTGTACTATAGATGGGAGTCATAGAGAAGTCAGGGGGGTGGGGGGGTGGGTGTGTGTGTGGAGGGTCAGACTTCGCTGACACACTGGGATCAGTGATGGGATTGTTTCCATCGGAAAGAATTCAAAGAATGAGCTAGAAGGGCTATCAGTGGCTTCACCGAGAGTAGTTTTAATACACGGCCGGACACACATATCGCCCATTCAAGCGTACAGCACCGCGCACCAGCGGCGGTGTGCGAGTACACTCCGTCCGTCTATGTCACGGTGGTACTCTAAACCCTTCAAATGAAGGCACTCACCTCTGTTTATCAGCCGGAGTATAACGCAATGACATTCATACACAGCATAAAGGGAGAAATTAGATGGGCTGGAGTTTGCCATAAAGTCAAAACAAACATTAAAGGTACATTCCCTAGTGATAGCCCCCCACGTTTATGCCCCAGCTCACTGTTTATATAAGTATGGGTGACTAGGGGGAGGAGTAGAGAGGAGTGCACGCCACTTGCGAGAGGGGCATGCGTTCTCCGAGTTTCAAACCAAAACAACAACAAGGAGCAGGTAGGGGTTGAGCTCCCGGCTCAAGTATACTTACAGATAGGTCGGGCATGCCAGAGATTAAACCCAATACCTTTTTTTGCTAAGGCTAACGGTTGACCCCTAACCATTAGCCTGTGCTGCCTTGAGATGTTAGATGTCTGAGGATGGTACCTACTGAAAGGTCAAATTCCTGAATGCAAAAGCAGGTTAAACTATGAACAATTAGATACATTTTAACCTTGTCTTGTGTTATGCTACTGTATATTCCTTCTATATTCCCCGGACACCAACTCCCTGGCGTAGTTTATGCAGCTACAAAGTCCTCGACCGTTATCGGCTGACATATATTAATAACTCTTTATACAGTTTTTTTCTCCAGGAAGTAGGAAGCAGGATAGAATGTCAGTTCATTGTTCTCTTTCCAGGAAGTGGCCTTAAGGCCTTTCAAGCCCCCTCCAAGCCCCTAGATCTTCAAGGACCCATCCCGGAGAAAGTCTGCTGGACACCGGTACAAGTTCACACTAAATGGTTTTCGTATGCATGGCAAAACAGCTGAGAAGTTTCCACTTTAACAGTGATCTGAAACCATGGTGTTTATTCCGGTAAGTCCCCCGGCTTCTCCATTAGAGCTATTGCACTTAAACATTTACTGCCGTTTGTATCATTGTGGTCACTGCGGGGTACAAAGCGAGAGGAGTGGATTCCACAGACTTTTATACAAATACTTATTTCTGCAAAAGTAAGGACAGCCTACACATTGGTGGCTGTCATCAGTATCCTTCAAAGAGTTTTAATAGTTTCGAATCTTGAAAACTATGAAATAAAAATAGACTTCAACTGTTCCTTGCACAGTAGGTTACTGGAATTATTTTATTTGCATCTAGGTTTGTTCGTATGTGGTGGTTGACAGGAAGAATCATGAGGCCTCTTCTCAATTCTATATATATTTAGTGTATGTATTCTCATTTGCAGCAAGAACTCATGAGCAGGAAGTCAGAGTAACACCGCTCTCATCTAACCACAGCAGGTGAAGGCAGCGAAGGAGTAGATTTGTTTTCTTTTCTGCAAAAACAAAACAAAAAAAAAAAAAAGCACCACAAATGATGTTCCATAAAAGTGTCAGCAAGTAGTCAGTGTAAGACAATAACACAGTTAATAGCAAATTCAAACGTTTATTTACAGCCTCTGTTTGTCACAGAGAAAGTGGTCTGAATACATACAACCCCCCCCCCCCTCCCAAAATAAAAAGTGACTAATCTCCCTGAGCTTTACAAAAACAATGTGGGACCTGTAGTCAGACAGCAGAAAGAGGGGAGATGTTCTGTGTGCAACCCTAATGCTATTCATTTCCGGGAAATTTGAACTAGACAAAAGTCACACAAGAATATCTCAGAACAATATGCATACACATAAGACGTCTCTCCATAAAATGACTGCAGTCTGCATTGTTGCAAAAGAAAGAAAAAGGCAAACATCACCTGTAACTTCTGAAACTGCATACAAACAAAATACCATTATAGACACATCCATGAACCGGAATCAACTTTAATGTTTTACACATTTAAAGAAAAGAAAGCAGACAAATCCAGTTCCCCATAAATATCTTATCTTACAACCGTTTTGGGGAAACTTGGGGACCAGTTGGAGGATGAACCAAGAACTTTTTCAAGGCTGCATGACAATGTGTAAGCCATTGTGTATATTTATTGTACATTTTATTCCCGATGTTGGTAAACTATTACTCCTCCAGGTATAACACAAATACCTGAAAGGTGTCAAACACTATGGCTGATCTCAAAACGAACAGGAAGACTAGGTAGGATTGTTTATTTTTAAATCCAAGCCAAGATTATTTCCATCTTGCGAAAATAACGTGAACCAGTCATACCACAAACAAAGCAACACAAGGCTCCTGTGGTTGGCTCTATGGGCATAAAGTATTTACATGTCATTGGGGCCCATTTGTCAATTTTTGACTGACCGCTGCCCTTTCATCTAAATCGCAATTTCTCATCTATAAATGCCCCTTTGAACCACTCACATCATTGATATTTATAGCATCTTTAAAAATGTATATTTTCGGAATACTGTTAATCATAAAGGCTTCCAAGGGGGTCAATGGGAGGACAGAATTGAAGCAAATCTAGTGCCTCGGTGCATAAAAAGCCTTTGTACATTGTATTCATCATTTAGCACAATAGGGCACAGACCACTGGTTTATTATTCTGTACTGCAGAACATTTCCAGGCTCTCGTTTTGCGGTGATAGCCTGTCGTAACCCCCCAAATAACCACATGCCTTCTAAAGTAATCCTTTAACCCTGTCACAATGCACCAAAAAGAAAACCCACAACACTGAACATTTTACACAAGACGCCCACTTGTCAAAAAACAACGGTGATGTCAATCGCAATCCTCAATCTAGAAGTGGAACACTAGTATGACAACGCACTGCAGAACGATGAGCTCCACAGTTACCACAGCAGTGATGTGTACGACAAAGTCTCTGGGTTCATGATGCCAGCCATTTTGAGGAAGAGGGTTCCTACCCCCACAGTACAAGAGCTGTCCATGGTGCGGCAGGATGTCCATTCTGACCAGACACACAAGGTGGTAGAACCAAAGATAATAAAATAAACAAGAACCAATAAACAGTGTACAAATGTGTGTAGGTCTTTTGAAGTCCAATGGTATGTACGCGCATGTATTGCTTCTGTTGTGGGAGTGACGCTTTGGTGTTTGGTGGAAGAGAGGTGGCATCACCCGGCAGTCAGGTCTGTTTTGAGTGCCGAGGTGCATTACAGCCAGTGTGTGAATGGGGAGTGATGGCATGATGGAGGAAAGGGGGGGGAATAGAGGGAGAAAAACAGGGCAGAAACTGCAGTTCAGCCTCTAGTGCTGAGAATTCTCCACCGGCTGTCCATTTGGGATGCTGCCGTTGTTTTGCTCCTCTTCCTCCTCCTCACTGACGAGGAACTCCTCAGGGGGCCAGCGAAGCTCCCCGCTCTCCACCTCGCCCTCCGTGGGCTCCACTACGATGGAGGGCAGCCGGTCTTTGAGCTTACAGCAGCGCTCGAAGTCCGATGGGTCGGGGAATATCTGCAGGGAAGACATAAACAGAGTTTCAGGTAACTCACCCAGGGGTTTACAAGATAATGGGGCTAGATTGTGTTGGCGTGTACAACACCTTGATTGACATCTCTGAATCCTATGTCAGTCTGTTAGGGCAGGACAACAGACTCTTTTCTTTACAAATGGTTCTCTGGAGCATGGGCAGTTAGCTGCATAGTGCCGGTCAACGTCAACCTCAGTTACGGACAGGAATTCATTTAAAAATTCTGAATAATTCCGTCATCTTATGCTGTTGACACTGATGTGGTTGAGTTTTGCGGTGGGTGGGTCACCGGGGCTCGGAGCCTTCTCTAGAGCTGCTCAAGTGAGTCATGTGCCCAATGCAACTAGGCTGAGACTGAACATGCCCGCTCAATGACGTGCTCACCCACCCATGTTCTTGGCGTAGGTAAGCTGGGTTTTGAACAGTGGTGCTCGACCAAAATATTTTTCTTAAAAGTCCTTGTTACATCAGAGGCGGTGTACTGCTAAATGAGGCGTGTACAGACAGCTAAATGCTACAGAATCAGTCATCTAAATGCGCAGAGAGGCACTGGGCCAAAGCAGCTCCTAGCCGCTTACAACCCCACATCTCCCACTGCGCCGAAGATAATACCAGAGCATGAACATAGCATGCACAAGACTGAAGGAAGTTTCATATTTATAAAAAAAAAAAAATTAACTTAAAAATAAAAGGGTTGACTGGAACACAAGTTATTAATAGGTCAGCTTTAAAAATGTATATTTGTACGAATGCCCAAACGTGATCATTTGTTCTGAGAGACTCTGTTACACCCTCACATATGGACATTGTTTCACTAAACAGGAAAGCAAATATGCCGTGAATCTGCAAATCCAGCCAGGCAAAAGCAGCCTGCCACGCTCAGACACTTGGATGCGACGTGCAGGGCCTGAGAGCCGTTCTGACAAGACAGATTACACGCATTCCCTGTCAGCGCGAGATTGGACAGCAACCTCTGATTTCTCTGTTCTCAGAAACTCCAGAGAAATGGCTGGAGGCGGGGTGGGGGGCTAAGAAGAGCATTTTCTGCTGTTTGGATAAAGTGGAAGAGTATTTTTAGACCTACATATTTCACTCAGACACATTTTGGGGAGGGGCGCAGTGTCGCTGTCTGGGCAAGAAGCCCAGTGGAAAGAAAGCATTAGATGAGGAGGGGAGGGTCTGATGCATAGAAGACAAAAGGGGTGTGTGTGTGTCGTGGGAGTGGGTCCAGCTGTTTCAAAGTCTGCATAAATACCACAGCAGAGGCTGAACGTTTGGACAAAAAACAAATAAAACCCAACTTGCAAATGTGTCAAGGTGTGAAAACCTGTGTTTTCAGGGTGGCTGTTAGTACACTTGGAAATACAGCTGCGTGTATTAATAAGCACGAGGCACTATTGCTGCATTGTGCGCGTTCGTGATTGGGTCCGTCTGTGTGTGCGCACTTCTTTGGGTTTTGTAGCCTATAGCCTTACTGTAGCTGATACTGTGGTGTCAGCAGCTAGCAAGGGGAGTGAGGCAGCAAGCGACCTTGCCTTGGGACCCTTGCTAATGTACTTCCTAGCTCATTTCACTTCTAGAGGCGGAAAATGGTGACGCGTTGTTAATGAGGCATAATGTCTGCTATTTTAGGTTCTCGTGGGGTGGGGAGGGTTGGGTCCCGGAGTCATGACAGTGCTTCTTGTGGTGGCAATTCTGTGGGCATTCATCACTATGACATCCATCTATCTCTACATCTAAAAGGTACTCTTCCCAGTTGTGTTCTAGTGCCCCAGAACCACAGGATTCCACCACAGATGCCTGTGAATGTTTGAAACAACTGTGCACAAAAATGGATAAGGTTGCAGGGGAGGGGTATGGAATGTGTGAGCCATGGGGTAGGGTGGAGTGGCAGCCACCAAAACAATGTTTTTTAATGTTTCAACAAGGGTAATTCTAGACGCATCAAAGAGGGTCCCTTTAAACTTTAGTAAAATCCTTCAACTCTGTCGCGTCCCGGGATTCAGTTTGCTCAATGTAATTAATGAACCAGACCTATTGGGGTTTGTAACTGCCGTTTGTTAAGGAAGCAGCTGAAGGTTGCACTCTAATTCACCATCAATTCAAGGTACAGCTGCCGGGCACGGATGCACCTAGCATGCATCGTCCGGCACAGGTAATGCCACCCCTTTAATCAGTCACACCTCGAAGGACCAATCGTAACGCCCGGGGGAAATTGTGAATATGAGGAAGTATAGCGCAAAAAGGAAGTGGCACATCGGTGCATCCTGTATGCCCGTCATCCCCTCTGCTCACAGAGGGCCACAGCTTGGGTATGCACAGTGAGAATAGGAAGCCCACTTCTTCCTATGGGTCACCCTACATCCTCAGAGAGAGAGAAAATAACTGCCTGCACAACATGGCACATGGAGGCAAGGGTGTCCATTACCATGTCTAATGTTTCAGTATAATGAAAATGCTGGCTCGCTTGGATTTAATAAACGTAGCTTGGCTTTTTTTATATTGACGCTCTGGTGAATTAGTAAAGGGTTAGGCAATTAAAGAAATAACAGACAAAAATTATTTCCAAGATGGCCTCATTGAGGGATGTAAGGGACCCTGTGGAAAGCCCTAGTCTAAAACAACTGATTGCTTTCTAGTCAGTTCTTCTTGTAGTTTAGTGACAGGTCACATTTCTTCCCCCATTCAATTAGGTAATTTAGTAGACTCTTTTATCCAAAGAGACTTACAATTACATGATGCCATTATTACATGGAGAAGATGGGGTTTAGGCATCTTGCTCAAGGATGCTTACATGTAGGCTAATTCTGGGGCTCAAACCCACAACCTTCTGGCTGGGAGTCCAATGCCTAGACCACTAGACTATCCTGCCCCATTCCTTGCCTTTGTCATTTCTCTGAAATAATTATTCAGTAGACTACATTTCACGTCATAGCCAGATGTTCTCCCTTACAAAGTGTGGGAGAACAGCTCCAGACAGAACCCTAAAATTACACTTGGATGTCAAGATGATTACTTCTGTTTAACATCCTATAAAAAGTCTTACTTGTATAACCTTCTAAAAAAAAAAAAAACACTACGATTAGGTCTCGTCCCACGAAACACCAGCCAGCCTAGCCAGTGAGGTTACCAGGTTAAGTAGTGTGCTGGACACTATTCTTATCCCAACATCTCTTCTCCAAAACCCAGTTGCTATTCTATAAACAGAACACATTTTCAGTGGGGACAAAGTCCTGCTTCTCACAATCCAGTCCATAATGTGAAATCTCAACAGGACCCTCCCTGTTACAAGCCCCCCCCCCCCCCAACAAATGGCAACATCTATTCAATACATCATTAATGGTTGAAAAAAGAAAAAGAGCCTATAAACAGCCTATGAGACATAAGGACAGAACTACAGTGGCCGTTGCGATTGAAAGGGCAATTCACCGCTGTGTGTATGTGTGTGTGCACCCCTACCTGAAAGGACAGCCTGTCCTTGCCTGGGCTGAGCCTCATGTCCTCCATTGGGGTGCTGGTGAGCATCACCTCAGTCATGTCTCGGCTGGGCACAAACACTGGGCTGTGTGGTCACAAGAGAAGACACCAGAGGATAAGAATCCCATTGTTGCAATACATAATGCATGTAGGGCAAGCCGTGGCTTCATACGAGCACACGATTAGTCGGTGGCAGTTTATCATGAACAATAAATACACTGGAAATAGCAATTATGGCTCAAACAAGTTTCCAATGGCTATAGAGACACTTAAGGTTACGTTTAGTCTCATACGTTAGATAAAATGAAAAAAAAGACAGCATTTAAGTGCCTGAGATGAGTGTGTTTACTGCCTTGTTTTTAACCTGACCCATTTAAAAAAACAAACAAGCAGCTCGTCTATGCCCTACCGAGCTATTGCACTGCAAAGCTGCACTGCTCTCATTGGTGTGGTTTGCATTAGGTAGCCATGTATGCACACAGGATGGGACTGGGGGAGAGGGGGGAGGGGGGGAATCTTGCTTTGGGCCTCTTGGTTTTCCATTTTAGATGAGTGAGAGAAGCAGTCGTTCCGCCACGTGCAGCGCTTAACGTGCACAGTGTGCAACAGGACAACTGCACACGGGTCTCAGGAACCCAGACGTGGGCCGCTGTCCTGAGACGCAACGCCGGGCAGCCTTCTCACGATCTTTTTGGAGACCGGACGCATGGCGGTCAGCGTGGACAATGCACTGGCCCGCTCATGTGCTCACCACAGACCTACTTCGACTTCTGATTAAAAAAAAAAGCAGTCGGGGTACATTTTGTGGCCCGCTTTTTTTGTGTGCATGCTGGAATCAGAGTTTTGGTAGTAAACCAAACAGTTCTAAATACGAAGTCATTTCGTCATTCACCGCAGTCATTTATGCAAGAACTTCCTCTTGCCCAGCGGTTTAGCTCCATAGTGTATAATAGAACAGTAGCAAACATTAAACCCACTCACTTTGTTAACCTCCTGGGATTAATAAAAAATAAAAACACGACACAAACAGATGTGCCTCTCAATTCACATTGTGCCATTCTGCACCTCCCACTAAAAATGTTACCCATGAATGAAGATGTACAACTACCTTGTTACCTTTCCAATGAGCTACAAGAGAAAAAAAAAGATCCTACCTTCACTGATGGGACTGTGTGTTCGCATGCAACGACAAGATTATATTATCGACCTGAAAACAAGGCATTCCTGTCCACTAAAGGACAATCTGAGCAAAAGGATTCAATCTGTAGTAGATTTTTTTTAAAATGCTGTAGGGATTAAACCCCAGATTTAATCTTTAAACTCTTGTAAATCCAATAATTTCAGATAACCCGCCCCCGGCTGTCCAAATTGTTCCCCGAACATGACAGCTTAATCTAAAACCTTTTAGACCAGTGTCATCGCATTAGTAATAACTGGAGGTGTAATAACTCGCCCAATGGTCCGCCTATTCCTAAATCAAAATTACACCGAAAAGCTTTAACCTATATACAGTATCGTGACTTAAGTCAATAATCACTGAAGCTAGTGGCAACCGCCGGTTTGTCAATCAGTTCTATTGCCAAGTTCACACAAACCCGTGTTGCTTTCACTAGGAAACTCTGACATAACGACAATGCGGGACGTTCCACTTAAAAATGAAGTGAGCAAGACTCTCAGTTGAATCACCTTTATACCGTAACACCACTAGTCAGGATGACATCCGGTTCTTGGCTAGAACAATATGCATTTAGTTTTTAAACACACGGGGGGGGGGGGGGTGGAGAGAAGAAGGGTGGAGACAGAGATAAACACCGATGTGTCGGCGAGTGACCTGAGGAGAGAAGAGGAGGGAGGGGCGAAAGATAAACACTTGGGGCTTGCCAGTCATATTTCTGCTCTGGGGATCGTATAAACATCCTGCACGACTAAGAATAACAAGAGCGGCGGCCTAATAAAACATAAAGGGCATGTTGAAGAAGGAAATAGGGGTGCGCACGTAACCAACAAAAAAAACAAAACAACCCGCCCCGGGAGGGATGCGCAGGCGCGAATACCGGTCAAACCTATTATGGTTTTAAGTGTCGAGCAAGGTACATCTCTCAGGGTGTGCAAGATCTTCTTCACATAGCCGTTCAAACCTGAAAGGCATCAGCATGACTGAGAATAGACAACTTCGATTGCGTCACAGTGCCCCCCCCCAGCTCACCGTTCATTTGAAGCAACAGTGGTGAATGGGAGGGAGAGTACTTCGGGTTTAGCCTAGCGGAGGAGTAGAGGGAGTGCCTCAGCATTTAGGAGGAGCATGTGCTCAAATAAAAAATTAAAAAATAAATAAACACACACCCCACCACTTTTTGTAACGCTAGTTTCAACCACAAGGGCAATTCCAGACAAATCGAGGAAGTGTCTCTAACCTATAAACATGGAGTGACTAGAATCGGGTCCCCGAGAGACATGCAAGTGCAATTTTCTATACAGAACTAATTGACCCGATTCTTGGGCACATTTCCTCAGGTGCTCTGCGTTGCCATCTTCACACCGCTTTTCAATAAATACCCTTTATGCACGACCCAGTCAAAATCACCCACACCTCCCAAGATGCCAGCCCCAGCCATCCCAGCCCAGCCCAGCCGGGTTCTGGCACGAGACACAGTCCTGGACCACATGCCAAGAATGCACAAATCAAAAAAAAGGACTGAAAGGGTTGACAGATTTTTTTTTCCCCCAGTCGCCGTCACACCAAGGAGGTTGGAAATCATCAGCAATGCCATTTGCATGACAGTTGTAAATCCCTTAGCACCTGGTGCCAAGATCCTTCCCTGTGAGGACGCTGTGGAGGAGGACTTTTATAACTGCCGACCAATGCCATGGCTGTTGCAGTCAATTGACGGGTTTATTCTGTTGGTTTGGTCTCTTAGAAAAAATAAAAAATACAAAAATACAATAACCAGTGACCAGTGGGTGGGAGGTTATCCCATTTACAAACATCTTATTCTAAGAAATCAGCTACCCTGCGTCTTAAAACAAACATATGCTTCATGACAACACCTGTTCATTTGCAGAGATACAGAGACGCTACTCGAGTCGAGGCAGGAAATACCCTTGTGGTTGAAACCAGCTTACCAAACGCGTCACCATTTTGGTTTGCAACTCGTGGTGTGCATTCACCTCTCTACTCCACCCCTGCAGCCACCCCCACTTTGATGGACAGTCGCATTTTAGACATTAACAGTGAGTTGGGGCTGAAGTTTGACGATTTAAGGATGTTAATAAAGCACATTTACTCGTCAAGATGATAGCCTCTGTCTTTTAATGTCACAATGGAACCAAAGGGGTTTGTTAAGTAGCAGCTGATGAGGCCATTTTGCACTTTGACACATCCATGCATTTGGGGAAGGGTTTTAAATCAATTATCTGTAGATCGAGAAACCTCGAGATGTTCGCAGTGCCACTGGCTCATGTAGAAACAACTCAATTCCACTCAACAAGTGCAGCTTCAACTTCCAGTTTCAAGAGAAAATATTTAGTCAGCGAGTTAGCGAGTTATTTCAACTACCCTCGTCGTTGAAACCAGGGTTACCAAAAGGTTATTTTTGTCTGAAACCCAGAGTTCATGCTTCTCTACTCCTCCCCCTTACAAAGCTCCTAGGGTCCCACCGGTCTTTCCCCTGGACTTAAAACCGGTGTTTGAACATAAACAGTGAGCTGGGGCAGAAATGTGTGGGGCAGGATAAGGAGTTGGACTCCCAGCTGGAAGGTCGTGGTTTCGAGACCCAGAGTTGGCCTACCTGTACACATCCTATAGCAAGATGTGTACAACACCTATCTGCTCCATGTAATAACAGCATGTAATTGCAAGTGACTTTGGATGAAAGAGTCTGCTAAATGACCTAAATGTAATTGTTAAACAGCCTCGCACAATTACACCCACCCCCCCCCCCCCATCCTCCTGAACCAGCATCTAGAAGTATAGAACTAAAAAGGAGTCCCAGCCCCCGTGGGCTCTCTTGCACCCATCTGACCCCAAGCACACTATGGGATATTATGCCTTGAATTATTAACATAGTTTCCCCTCCGTCACCTCCAGGGCTCGCTCTGAACACCACAAATCTACACCGGCGTGGGGGACAGGCAAAAGCTGCTGGCATCCCACGCCCGTGCCGAGCCATCAACCAGCCAAGCTCCCATAACGGGAGCAGGTGTGGGCATGTGCGCCACTGTGCTATGCCCACTGAATACACATACATGATCAGGTTACCACCACTTGCAGTGCTGAGCGCAAGTACTTCTACACAGTGGTAGGTTTTCACTTGACCCGGTGTTCTGCAGCTATACGGACTGCGGTTCTTACAGAAGGGGGACAAATCCTCTTGATGGCAAACCAGCAAACAAAAAAAATAATTATAAAATGGGAGGTATTGCCAAGATATCGAGAGAGAAGTCTTAGCCACATACTATAAACATGCACAGACCTATGGTAAAAACAGAGAAGTATAGGCCTTCACTGAAAACACTGCAAAGTCAAGGAAGGAAGGCGTGCATTACAGCTTAAACCCAGCACATCAGATATTTGAGCAGAGAAGCAAAGCAATGTTTCCAATGTGACGTTAACATCCATTTCTTCAATATATATATTTGTGGGGAAAATCAAGTATAGCTTAATTTTATAGGTCATCTATCTATATCTCAAGTATTAAAAAGAAATAAAAAATAGGTTTAAATGCATTGTTATGCAGATAATATGGAAATGACCCAGACCACACCTGTGCCGAGGGAATGGTATGTGCAGTGATCCTTCTAGATTGAAGAATCGTTTAATCCGGTTAAGACTTAACTATAAAGTTGACAATTGACTTTTTTAAAGTCAGCAGAAACCTCAAGACGTTTGTTTTCAGTACTGGCGTGTGGTTTGACCTTTCCATTTCACAGTCAATCCAGCACACTGAAAGTAGGAAACAATTGTGGGTGTAGTCTTACAATTGTATCAATGTAATTTAATACAACTACTTAGTTGATTAATTGTAGTTATTCAATTATTGGGAAGATGTTCATACAAATACTACTGATTCATAAACACCCATCCATTAACACATCCAAAAAACATCACGCACAACAACTGATGCGCACATGAACAGAGATTTGCTTTTAAACTCAAAAACGGCAAAGGTGGAAATACTTACCAATATATCTGTGGGGAATATACAGACATGAATTCACACCTGCTATCAATTCTGCTGATCGGGGAACTCTTTCAGAGACTGCCTTCTTTATGTTTTCCCTTCAGCGCGGAACGCAAAGTGTGCCACACACAAATCGAAAGTGACAGGGGAAAGCGACGGGTAGACAGACAACTACAAACGCGTGTTGACTCGTCTTTAAAGTGCTGAATAAATTCGTGTCTTCTCTGATTCAGCGTCCGTGTGCCCAGTATTTATACAAGAGGCGTGTAGGTCTCTCGTCAGGGACACGCCCCCTCCGCACGGGGGCCAGAATTCTTCAATGGCGACGCTGTTAGCACTACGAGCCAATCAGAACGCAGGTGTCTCGCACTCTAATGACGCCAGCAAGGACTGAAACATTTCATTGGGAATGGAGAGCACACTGCATGATGCTATTGATTTGTGGTCGCTAAGGCAACAAAATTACATCCTTGCCTCATGTTGAATGAAAAATCCAATTCCAATTCAACATCAGTCAGTAGATGGAATATTAGAAATTGGTATATTTAGAGTAGGACTACGGCATGGCGACACATATAAGAGAAAGGAGTTCAGGCGTGTGTGTGTGTGTCGGGGTGGCTGCTCCCTCCCTCTCTGACTCTCATTCACAAATAAATTCCAAGGACAAGCAAGTCAGTATTTGCACATGTCAAACCCCGATAACCTCTTTGCCTAGAGGGTACCATCGTGTGTCGGGGGAACACATCCATTAAATACAGCCACAACTAAACATCAATTCGTCAAATTATGCAGATGATAACAAGGGTTTATGTTGCTGTACCCCCCGTTTCCCAGCACACTGTTGCGGGGAATAGACTATGGGGGAGGGGGGCGACCGATGCGTGTCGCACAAGTGGAGTCGTCACAACAGAAAGGGATCTGTGTGTTATTACTCTTATTCGGTTAAGCACCTTCCGCTGCTCCGAGAGACACGGGAAGAAGGATGTGGAGAAATCAGTTGGAGTCGGTTACTATAACTTAACCTTTTTAACCGTGATTCTTAATAGCACAAATGAAGCAGGTGCAATCCGTTTAAATGGGATTTGCATTCTCTGTCTGTCTGTCTGTACACTGTGCAAAATACACATAGGGCCTACTAACATTTTTCCTACCCGGGGTCTAGCCTTTAAAAAAATCAGTTTTTTTTTTTTCATGGCACCAGCCGTCTAAACCTCTCTGGCGCAACGAGTAGGCCTTCCCAACTGTCGTTTTAACCCTACCAGAAAGTAAAAGTGGGCCTAGGACGGCAATGATTATAGACCTCTACTACCACCTTCTGGCCGAGTTTTAACATGGCGTAGCCTACCTTCCTAAGTAGTCCTACTTTTCAGACTTGTTCTTTACGCGTTATATTGATGATATACTTACATTAATTCAAATAACAATAACTACATGTATAGCGTATATGTCTTAATGGAAGCGCTTTGATCGGTAAAAACAGCAAATATATTAGGATAGTGTAAACCCCCTCTTGGTTGATCCACTATTTTTCTGGATAGATGCAACTTCATAATATGGCCACAAGATATCGCTGGTGTCAATGGAATGAAGTGCTAGCGTTAGTGCTAGGGCCACATTCCATTTTAGGTAGAATTGTTAAACATCGGTCATCTGCCCTTATACGTGTATTATAATAAAATGCATATAACTGGTTTAAGACTAAAATGCATTGTATTAGAAGCACGGTAACTTAGACAAGTATAGAGATTTCAATACTCCCATTTTCTCAAAATGGCCTCGTTAGTATAGGGGATGTATTCCTCGACGGGGTGGTAAATTATATTTTCCATGCAATATAATTTACCACCAATATGCAAACAACTAATTACCTTATTCACGTTTGGCCAACAAGTCCTTTAGGACTCCGGTGTCACGGCATTCTCATGGTTATCTAGCTATATTCAAATGCGGAATCAGTGCGTCTGTGCGCACGAGCGCATGCACTTCCGTGCCCGTGCGTGCGTCCTTTTGTTTGTTTACGCAAGTGCACATGTTTGCATAATGAGTGTTTTGTGCGGCGCTATTTGTGTCGTACTTCTGGTCCAGGTGATCGTGCGCGCGCGCGTGGAGCGAAGAGGAGGGGAAGGAGAGAGAGGCCCTCGCAGCTGTATTTGGAATAAACAGACATTACCCCGCTGTGTTCTAATTTACTGCAGAGTGGGAATCAAACTCTGAGCCCGTTCCGCCCCTCCGCACCGCGCAACGCACGCTGCCGTCTGGCCATCCGCAGCCGAGTGCACGATGAGCGTTATTCACGGGAGACCGTCCAAATGACCCCTAAACAGGCCTTACGGCCAAGCAGCCTTAGCTTTGCACTTGAACGTTTTATGAAATTGTTTTGTTAAATCGCTTTAAAAATATTTTTTTTTTTTTTTTTTTTAAAGTGAGCAGAACGGTCTGAGTCTCGGGAAATATCCCAACGTTGACACGTTCAAATTGCACAGTACTGTATACCGAAGAACAGGCTGCGCTCCAAGTCAACTCACCACGGCCCTTTCCCAGACAGTACTCATTAGAGATCATTCTGAAATGAATTATCTGGCTGTGCGACTACAGTAATTCACCTTACAGTTCAAACGTTTAATGTGTCTGACCAGAGGAATGACTGGGCTAAATACTAGATGAGATCTCTTCGAGGTCTTTCTTTTATAGTGCAAGCTTCCACCAGGGGTTGACATGTGGCTTTCATATAAGAATTAGTCAAATTCCTCTTTTTTTTTGGCAGTCAGACCCAAACAGGTTTGGTTCTCCGGGGGGGGGGGGGGGGGGGGGGGGGGGGGGGGGGGGGGGGGCGGGGGGGGGGGGG
>JAODLI010005048.1:0-28811 GCA_027575585.1 Percopsis omiscomaycus | reverse complement strand
CTCTCTCTCTCTCTCTCTCTCTCTCTCTCTCTCTCTCTCCCCCCCCCCCTCACTTATCACATTTCTTGGCCTCCTGTCCAGTAGTTATGGAGCAGAATGTGCGTTTGTAACTTTATTTAACTTTAACTCACTCTCGCACTAACACTCTTTCTGTCTTCAATTGAACTCTCCCACCATCCCCCACTTCTTCTCCGCATTCCTCCCTCTCTGTACCCCCCCCTCCACAACCCTTCTAGATCGTTGAAGAGAGGTGTGATTGTATGTACTGTGATATTTGTCACCCCTGGCGCTACTTTAGCAGTTTCTGCAACACACACACACGCTCTCTCTCCCTGACTTGTCATTTCAGAGGATCAACAAATACTTCTGGGAATTTGTTTCAAGACGTTTTGTCGTTTGTGTATTCTGTAATCAAAACACATTTAGCTACAATATGCAGCTTTCTCTAAACAGTGATAATCTGCGTTGATCAGATGTGTACCAAAACAATAGGATTAGCTCTCTTTCCTATATTGTTTATCAACACATTGTGTTCTTTGCTTGTGTTGGTTCAACTGCACTCTTTACAGCAATTCCTTAACTTCACATTTTACAGCTCAGGTCCTGTTTGTGGTCAAGAAGGATTCTAGGGTCAGAGGGAAAATAATATTTACTACATTATTAAGAGTGACTGCTTTGTTTCCAGATGTCCATATAATGCTAACTCAGAGATAATGCCTGCCCAGATGCCGAAAGGGCAGGGGTGAAAAGGGGGTACATGTTCTGCTCTCCAAGACAGTGGTTCTCAAATGTTTTGATGAATGAAACAAGCCCACACACTAATAGCTTGCTAGATGCACTTTTGTTAATACGCCACAAGGTGTAACTTTGTCAGGTAATTTCTAAGGTGTCCCACGAACCCTAATATGTGTCCTTGTTTAATTAACCCCTTGTATTTCTTGTTTCAAAGGTTATTTTTTGGAGTTCCAGGAGCCTGTCAACAACATCACACTCTTCCAGGGCCAAGCAGCCATGTTGCAGTGCAAGGTAATAGGGAACCCACGACCCACCATCCGCTGGCTGAAGAACGACGCGCCTGTCGTCCCGGATAAAGTACGCATCACGATTCGGAGAACGGAAGCAGGGTCCAAGCTCCGTATCCAGGACCTAGACACAACAGACACAGGGTACTACCAATGTGTGGCTTCTAATTCGGTCAAAACCATCAATGTCACTGGAGTCCTCCTTGTGAAACTGGGTAAGATTGACAGTTTTAAAAGATTAGGCTGGCATATTCTTATAATGTTCTTATTGTTAGCATAGCTTATGAGAAGACCAAGACCTTTCTTCTCCTACTCGCATGTATTGGGACCACACCTCTCGCCATATTTTACATATAGTTTGGATATATGGTACCTTTCCTCAAGGACCCAGATAGCAGTTGTGCGATATTGCCTAAATGAAATATTATAATATATTTTACCAAATACATCAATATCATTAAATTATTATTACTGTTCACTGCATGAAAAACATTTTGACAAACTATTTTTAGTAATGTGGGTGTTGATAGAGGCATTCTTTCATTTCACTCAGAACCGAAGAGAACAGACTAATAATTTCAGAAAGGTTAATACACAGTATCAATATTATATTGATAATATTTTTGCTTTAATCGCTTAATATCACCTTGTATAAAGTAGCGTATAAGCATACTTCATATATCCAGCCGTTAACTAAAATAACAATTTCTTTTTGTTCAACAGGACAGTTACCTACGCACAGCCCTGATATATCGTAAGTGGTTACCTTTATGTTCACTTATCATTCGTGCATGTATGTGTGTGTGTTTTTTTTTTAATGCCAGAGGCCTAGCATAGACGTGCACAGACAAGCCCAATAGCATCTCACCTTCATAACTTGACGACCATGTGTAAGGCTTCCATGCTATGCTCATTCAGGCAGCCATTCGTCAAAATGGGCACATCCAGTTTTCCTTCTTTCATTTCCGTAGATTGAGAGTTCTCTGGCTTCAGTAGGTTGAGTCAGACGGGTAGGGAAGAGGCCCGACGCTAGCTTGTGGTTTGGACAGGGCTGCTGTGAACTGGAAAGAATGCTGAATCATTGCCTAACTGTGACCAACTGTTTTTGGAAACGTCTTCCAGGGAGCTTATCTCATCAGCGTACTAACAATATAGCCGTCCCTCTCCAACATGTTTTAATAAAATCAGGTTGCGAGACAGAGCCTGGTCACTGTTTTTGCAATTATATTATAGCTGATATCAGGTTTCGCGGTACGCTAAGCTTGTATGTAACAAATCTTGCTTTGTATGTGCTCCCTCACAGCTCAGTGTTCTGTTAAGTCTCATTCACACCACCTGAACACATAAGTGCCTCACAGATTATGTTTAACACAACATAGCTAAATCACGGTATCTGTTTCCTGAAGTCTAGCTGGATTCAATGGCTCTTACTGTCTCCCGCTAAGAACTAGTGTTTCCTGTCATACTAGAAGCCACACACACTGGTAGACAGACATCGTAGCTCCAAAAGGGATGCTCATTTACAAAGAAAGGAAGTCAAGGATAAGCCTCAGTATATATAACTCTCTATCGATACAACTGCCAAGTGTTGTACGTGTGCATTTTTTCCAAGTCGGTCACGTGGGTCAACATCTAGACCCACCACTGCTCTGTCCAGCGATTGAGGCGCGGTGGTCTAGTGGTTAGCACTGACGTCTTGCAAGACCAAAGGTTCCAGGGTTGCCTCCTGGTCTGGCTCTTTTCTTAAGTAATTACAATGAATGAGCAAGCCTGTCTACGCTAAAATTATACTATGTTCCGGGGTTTGAAAAAGCCAGTTTGAAACATTGTTTTGCGATTGAGGTCGTTAAGTTTAAATTATGTTTTGCCCGTCGTTAACTTTTAGGGTAGGATTGCATGCCGAGGCCCGATGGATAGCCAAGGTCTAACAAAACAAGGCCCTTTCTAGGCAGGATCATCTAAGGCTTCTGGTTATGAAAGATATGGACTTCACCATCATTTTAAAAATGTTACTTTTTACAAGACACATCTAAATAAATAATGTAACTGTATGTCTGAAAGCAGCGCTTGTCTATGCAATACATAGAACATAATTGACACAAGATTGAGATAATGCACTTGGGTCACCCACTTGTATGCGCTGATAATGATAATACATTGCTACTAAATGTATTTCTTGTTGCATTCCCCTCGACACAAACATTTCCAGTCTGCTCACAGCAGACGCAATTAGAGGCATCTGGCGATTGTCAAGATCTAGTATTGGCTGAGGACACAGACACCTTGTCCACATTGTAGAGCAAAGGGCTTAGAAGTTTTCCATCTTGATATTTGTATATCTTTGCTGCCTCGTAGAAATGTCTCGGTGTCATTGGATCTTTAGACTTGTCCTTGTTCTGCTTATGCTTCTTATTATAGCTTCAATCCTGTAATATCTATTGGAGTCGGCTACAGTTAGCTTAAGTTCTGTGTCCATTTGGTGAATTGGAAATGGAGAAAATAAGCAGGACTATGTATTTTGCTCTGTAGAAACGATGTGTGATAACATGTGGTGTATAACCACATAACTTGCCTTAGATATTTCATATAAATTAGCTCCTTGTGTGCCTCGGCGGATGTGCAGCTGAGGCCTACACAGTTATGTTCACGTTATCGCTTTGAAGTTTTTCCTGGCCAAGACATGTAATTATAGATTCCAGATATTTATATTTAGCGCAATAACAGGAGCAACCACTCTAGTTTGGAGACAGAAGGTTTAGCTTCACATAAGTAGAAACAAACTCAGATCAAAGACTGTTTGTGATGGTCTTTTTTCCATTACCTTATTATGACTATAGCCAATGATTTTGTGATGTCCATCTATGGCATGCAACTTTTTTTGCAGTGAGCATTGAAATAGCACAGTGTCCAGTATGTAACACTTTGTGTTAGAATGAAAGAAATGTATTCTTCCTCTAAATGTGTTATTTTTGGCCCTACACTGTAGAAATCAAATTAGATTAAGTTATCATGAAACATCTATCTTCGCGTGTCATCTTTGATAAACAGAATGCCTTTTCAGCCATCGTATGAGTTAAAAAATGAGTATGCAAGATTTATGTACGAATAGCAAACTTGAATTGGAATTGGGTTTTGAAAAATGTCTTTGTTCGCCTGGCTCTGGAAAGAAACAACAGAGATTTGAGATTATGTGAATCCTAACCCTACATGCTGTAGTTAAAATCATTACCAGACCAGACTCTTTATTCCAGTCTTTTGAAAACATCTTCTTTCCAGGTTTGTGGGTTTGCTTTAATACGGTCTGTGTGCAGAAATGCTAGATCATTGACTTCTGTAAATCTGGACTTTCTATTATTCAAACGCGTGGAAAGTGGAGTGAATTCGTACTTGATGATACATTTGAACAGAAGAACGTGTTTTTTTGAACATATTGAGTCTATGGGTTAATGGGTTGGTCTTAAACAAAATCTTTGGAATAAGTTGATAAAACATGGTTTATTTTCTATATGTGTTAGTCTGTGGAAAACTACACAGACCGGAAATGAGGCTGGGAACTGGCAAATGTCAGTTTCTTTTCCTCTCCGGCATAAAGAATAGTCATTGGTGTGACATTATGGACACTCAATAATGCCAATATCTGGCTTTTATAGAAAGCATTGAAAAAGATTGACGTAAAAAGATTTACAGAGAGACAAATGGCAGTGGTTAGGCTAAATCATACTCTAATTACAGACTGAATTAAATTTGTGTCTCTAGTTTGTAATAACTATATACTTAATACTTAATATAACATTTTAAAGACATTCCAAGGGTTTGGTGTTTCTGTTTGGTTTTTCGGTGCAAACGTCAGGTTTAGCCGTTTGTTTTGGGGATTTAGACTTAGCATTAAATCTGGTGACTTCCTTAGCCAAGTTCTAACCAAACAAGAACCATTCTAGGCAGGATCATGCAAGGCTTCTGGGTATGAAAGATATGGCCTTCACTTTCTTTTAAAAAATGCTAATCTTTACAAGACAGATCAAAATAAATAATGCTACGTCAGAAGGCAAACAAACAGAATTCAAACAAGATTGAGAAAAAGCACTTGCGTGCACAGGCTCAACCAGTTTGTTTTGGGGATTTAGACTTAACATTAAATCTGGTTACTTTCTGACAGACTGGAAAGCGACTAAAGCCAGTGCAAACAGATTATATTAACACAAATCGAAGTTTGAAAACAAGTCTAGATTATATAGAAATTCCCTCCCTCCAACACAAGACCCCTCTTTAGTATCCTAACACAGAGTGGATTATACTAAAGGAACAGGGAGCTTGGAAGCACTTGCACAGCCAAGACGCCTCTGTTTTTCACAACTTATGTTAACCTCCTCTTTTGCAAAGGAACTGCGGCAGTTCCTTTTATTAACTATTTTATGTTATTTATTCAAATGATTTAACAAATGTTAAGACAATAAAAGCATATCACTTTTTTTGTGTGGATAGATCGACTATTTACACCACTTTATTTAAAAATGTTCCTTTATTTTTCAGAACGCGCGAGAAAGGTTTCTGTCAGCCATACCGCGGCATCGCCTGTGCCCGCTTCATCGGCAACCGGAGCATCTATGTTGAGTCTCTGCAGATGCAGGGGGAAAGTGAAAATCGAATTACAGGTAAGAGAAAAAAGCTCCCTTAGTAGAAGAATGAATGTCCCCACAAGGTAATGTATCTGGAAAAACAAAAATGAAACGAAAAATGAAAAGGGAAAGAATTGTTTTGTGCATTTATGGATATTGTATTTTAAAATTTCTTCAATGATATATATTTTCTGTGATATACAGCTTCTGGTCAAATTGACGCAGGTTTTCAATATGCAGCACATGTGCAGTCTCAAGTCACTTATTAGGCTCTAAAGAATCCCCTAAACATCCAGGGATATGCCCTGCCGGCCTTTATGTGTCACTGTTTAAAGACTCCACCTCGACAAATACACATGGTAAAAATAGGATTCATGGCAAAGTCACGCTGCTAAAAGCACAAATGGTCATGTCAGGTTTGCCAAAAAAAAAAACTAAAAATGGTTGAAGAGTTCCTTTTTGCTGTCGTGGGCCCCATTATGTCTGGTGCAAACCAAACACTGCATTCCACAATAACAGCCTCATACCAACAGCCAAGCATGGTGGTTGGAATGGTGTCATCGTTTGGGAATGGCACGCTGCATCGCCACCTGGGTGGGTCATTGTAAATCAAACTGCTCTGTATCAGAGATCTGTACAATTATTAGCCATTAGCGTTAGCTAAAATCACTTAGGTCATGCAGCTAAACAAGTTCACTTTTTGAATGGTTGGAGAAACAAAATGTCCTAAAGTCCAGACCTATGGACACATCATGTCATGTCAACTGTGTGTTTATCCAGTTTAACACATAAATAAAATAAATATATTTATTTATATCTCTAAGTCAATACACCAACCCTGTATTGTTATGAGCCAACTTATGGGAGGTTCAGTGGCTTTTAGAAAAGTAGAAAAATAGCACTTATTTCCCAGATGAAAAATGTCTATTGTCTAGTCAAAATGTACCGCAGCTAGTTCAAATTCAAAGATGGATATGTGAGTTCCTGCTGTGACTGTTTGATGAATACGTCTCCCCACAGCTGCCTTCACTATGATCGGCACCTCGACCCACCTATCCGACCAGTGCTCAAAGTTCGCCATCCCCTCCTTCTGCCACTATGTGTTCCCCCTGTGCGACGAGGAGGCGCGGGGGCCGCGCCGGCGGCTGCTGTGCCGCGACGAGTGCGAGGCCCTGGAGCAGGACCTGTGCCACACAGAGTACACCATTGCCCGGTCCAACCCCAGGATCCTCATGCAGCTGCAGCTGCCCAACTGCCACCTGCTTCCCCACCCGGGCTCACCCGATGCCAACTCCTGCATGAGAATAGGAGTACCTGTGGAAAAGTTGGGCCCCTGTAGGTACACACATACAGTGCAAATACACATAAACACACTTGAAACTACATTCAAAGTGGAATGGGTGATCGGTAACATTGAGCCGTATCGACACTAATATAGCTGATGTAAATAAATGTTATTTTAGCTGTCAACAAAGCAATAGCAATGTGTATGTTGTAGCCACAAAGATTCGTCGGACTAAATGTGTACAATATTCTGTATATGATTAATCTTGTTATATTTCACAACAGCGTATACCGTTTTTTTTTTTTTTTGTGTCAATTAATTAGTTACTAACGTAAAAAATTAGGTAAAATTGTAGATCGCAAATTTTTGCTCAAGTTACACATGCACATGCATTTGAACTGCATGAATGTATATATTTTTGTCTCCAAAGCATACAGCATATGAAATACTACTTCTGAAATGTAGTAGTTCTATAATTGACTGAAAGGAAAATGAATTTGAGCTTATCACACCAATGTGGTTGGTGTGAATGCCCTCTAAGCTCCAGCTGAGCTGAATATCAGTGTGTACCACAGATTCTCCCACAGACCAAAACTGCTACAACGGAAGCGGGGATGAATACAAAGGCATCGCCAGCCACACCAAATCAGGATACCTGTGCCAGCCCTGGAGTCTCCAGTACCCCCACAGCCACCACTTCTCCCCAATAGAGTACCCTGAACTGCGGGGAGGTCACAACTTCTGTCGTAACCCCGGGGGCCAGATGCAGGGACCCTGGTGCTTCACCCTGGACCCTCAGGTCAGGGTGGACCTGTGTGACATCGACCACTGCAGTGAGTACTACATTGGATTACACTGAATGCAGTGTGCATCAACATCCATCAACATCCATCAACATCCATCAACATCCATCACAAGGTTACAAACCAAGGCAAACTAAAAATCAAAGTTAACATAAATGAAATTTAACACATTGCCACTTACCACTGGATATACTGTATCGTCTTCCTACCATCATAGGTAATCCCTAATTACCAATGAATAAAATTTTTTACCTAGCACACATTTAAAATTAATGGCATTTTTACTTTTGACTGCTGTTGTTAGATTTTTTTTTTCGCTGAGCGTGCAAGCCCATTGGGCCTTGTTCGATAGGTTCCTCACCAATCAGTCAACAATGATTATATTGGTCATTCTTATGGATGAACGTATATGGGATAGAATCCCCAGATTTTGTGATGAAACCGTTTCACTGATTATAACCATCAGACAAGATTGTTGTTCCACCATTTTGAATTTCATGCTAAATATATTTTTTCACTTCATATATTTATTTCACTTCAATATGATCCAGTTGGGTTAGGTATTAGTAAAGAGCATATTTTACTATAATATGACTTTTCTACAATCATTACTGTATTTTGACACATGGCTCAACCAATGTGTGCCAAACACATCAACTCTTTATCAACTCTTTAGTGCCATCCTCTGGCCAATATTGTAATTACACTCATATATTCCTCCAATAAACGTTATGGGGTGAGTGTGATTAAATATCTTTACATTCGAAAGACCATAGCTTGCACGAAACATCTTGAACTGACTTTTATTCTATCTAACTATCACCCTGCCTAAAAATATATTATCATCCTCTTGACTTCCAGAGCCTCCAGAGAACCTGAAGAAGGAGATCCTGTACATCCTGATCCCCAGCATTGCTATTCCATTTGTTATTGCCTGCTTGTTCTTTCTGGTGTGCATGTGTCGTAACAAGCAAAAGGTCCCCAGTGACGTACCCCCCCGCCGCCAGCTCACTGGATCGCCCAGCCAGGACATGGAACTGCCTCTGCTGAACCAGCACAAGCACCAGGTTGGTTAGATATTCCACTTAAACGTATTTGGTAGCAATACAATCTGTTCTGGTGCTGTTTACTGCTGATAATAGAGGTAGGAGAATAATGTTCCGTACTATTTATTCCTGAAAGCCTTACCATTTGCAATTTATTTTTTTATAATCGAGTGTCTAGGTGCAACATTTGCAGGAAAATTCCAATGTAATTAGAAACCAATTAGTGTATTTCTCTGTGGCGGCAGGGCAAGCTGCGTGAGATCAGCGTTTCTACAGTGTGTTTCATGGAGGAGCTCGGCGAGGATCGTTTTGGCAAGGTCTACAAGGGTCACTTGTATGGCACGGCACCTGGCGAGCAGACCCAGGTGGTGGCCATCAAGACGGTCAAGGACAAGGCCGACGTCGCCCTCCGCGAGGAATTCCGCCTGGAAGCCGCGCTCCGCTCTCGCCTCCAGCACCAAAACATAGTCTGCCTGCTGGGCGTGGTCACCAAAGAGCAGCCCGCCTGTATGATCTTCACCTACTCTGGCCTGGGAGACCTGCACGAATTCCTGGTGATGCGCTCGCCCCACTCCGACGTGGGCAGCTCCGATGACGACAAGACGGTTAAATCCACACTGGAGCAAGCAGACTTCATTCACGTTGCCACCCAGATTGCCGCTGGCATGGAATACCTGTCCAGCCAGCAGGTTACCCACAAAGACCTTGCTGCCCGAAACATCCTCGTCTGTGACAAACTTAGCATTAAGATCCAGGATCTGGGCCTAGTTCGAGATGTGTATTCGGCTGACTACTATAACCTGATTGGCACAAACCCTCTCCCAATCAGGTGGATGTCTCCGGAAGCTATTATGTATGGCAAGTTCTCCACCGACTCTGACATCTGGTCTTATGGTGTGTCTCTGTGGGAGATCTTCAGTTATGGCCTGCAGCCGTACTGCGGCTACTCCAACCAGGATGTAATCGAGATGGTGCGCAGCCACCAGGTGCTGCCTTGTCCTGACGACTGCCCAGCTTGGGTCTACACGCTTGTACTGGAGTGTTGGAGCGAATACCCAGCCAGAAGACCCCGCTTCAAGGACATCCACACACGCCTGCGCACGTGGGACAACATGTCCAACTGCAACAGCTCTGCGCAGACTTCCGGGGCTAGCAACACGACTCAGACTAGCTCCCTTAGCACCAGCCCTGTTAGCAACATTAGCATGAGCACAGCAAACGCCTCACGCTACACCAGCCCTAAGAAGAGCTCACCCTACCCCCACCCCCAGTTCATGGCCATGAAGGGTCAAATGCATCGGCCAATGGTTCCCCCACAGCTTTACATCCCCGTCAATGGATACCAAGCCATGCCAGCTTACCCTTACCTGCAGAACTTCTATCCCATGCAGATCCCCATGCAGTTAGCACACCAGCAGATCCACCACCAACCTCCGATGGTTGCCAAGGCTGTTTCCCACCATAGCGGCAGTGGATCCACCTCAACGGGCTACGTCACCACTGCTCCCTCAAATACTTCTGCTACAGAGCGGGCGGCTTTGCTCACTGATGACCCCAAGGCCGATGACGCAGACATAGCCGATGGGGAATCACAGAAAGAGCTGGCTCAAAGTGAAGATTTTGCTGTGCCCGAAACAGAATTACTAGGTGACAATGACCCTCCACAAAGTGACGGGATAGACATACACTCCTCAGAGGCCTGACGGGTGTTCTGCTTGAGATTACAGTAAACACACTAGAGCGGAAACACTATGCAAATTAAGCTTTTTTTTGTGTAAATAAAACAGGCAGACTAAAGAAATGAAGGGAATGTTCTAGAACAAAACACTGACTGAATGTTTTTTTGTGAGCTGTCACCGATGCATTTGAATGGAAAACGTGCCTCAGGATTTAACCTCCAAGATTGCAATTTTAGTCATTCAGCTTAGCAGACACTTTTATCCAAAGGGATTTACAGTAAAAACTAGTATCTTAGCAGCAGGTAGAGGTTTGGCATCTTGCTCAATGATACATACCTGTAGGCCCATGTCAGCAACTGTACCAAGGACCATTATTCTGCTGGGAGACTCCCCCTCTCTTACCACTGCTATCTGGTATTTAATATTAAACCTTTAAACGTCACTGCAAAACTTCCAAGTGTCTATTTACCCTTACAAGAGGTAATTTGTTTCCATGATGGCTAAGGCATGAACATTGTTTTCATTATGTTTCAAAGCCATCCAGAAGAAATTATTTTCATGCTGTTGCTGTGCAACATGATACCGTTTCTTGTCAATAAATATTGCCGAGGTTGCCTTGCCTTGATATACCTTTTACAGTTATTTTGAGAATAATATACTGTGGGTTTGTGAAAGATAGGATCTGATAAGTAGCTTATTAAATGTGTGGTCGAATGTATAATGTATAGAAATTGTGTAGAAGCTTACAGCTTCATAATAAACAGTATTTGTACAACATTTTGTAAACTTTTTTTTATTTTGAATAATTATTTGATTATTATTTTCTGGACATACCTCCATGTACCAATATTGTAGTAACTGCAGAATATTCTAGAGCAGTGGTTCTTGAACATTTTGACCAATATGACCCCTAGGAAACAAGTGATGAATGGTCATATGCGCTATGAACCAATATAATATATAATATTGTTATATGAACAACCATAAAAAATGCATGCATGTTTAATTAAAAAATAAAAATGTTGACTTACTTTGAGAACCACTGTACTAGAGGACAGACTATAACTATATGAAGAAGATACCAAGATAGTGTTTGTAAAGAATACTCATTGTTGAGCCGCATTCCATATGACTGCCTTGGGTTTTGGAGCATTTTTTGTACCTTATTTTACAGAGTTGTCATTTTTGTAATTAGAATTCAATTGTGTTTTTTTTTCTTGTAACGGTTACACTAAAACTTATATATTTGCCACAATGTTTGTTTTTTCTAGGCAGTCATAAAACCATATATTGTGTACCATGGAGTATCCAATAAAATGATATAAAGACAAAGAAAGGAAAATGAATTTCACGTAAGACATCACCTGATAATAATGTTTACCATTCCCCTCACTGAATGTGCAGTAACACAAATAACGATTTAGGCAAAAGACATGATAGTTACATGATAGTAAATTCTTACTAACTTTTTAGGATTTAATGTTCTGTATCACAATGTCTCCTATTTCTTTTGTAATTGTGACATGTAACATCGGAGGTACAGTAAGAGTGCTTTGATGTCCAAATGATTATGATTTAATAACTAATCATATTAAGACACAATTTATAGCTTGAAGACTAATGACTTATAGATTTATATAAACAAAAATATGTACCAGCAGTCAAGGGGCTAACCTATCGCCAAAAGTTGGTGCTAGATGTTCAGAGTGTAGTACAGTAGTGTCTGCTTAGTATCCTACTGTTGAGTAAAGACCTAACATTAACATTTTGAACAGCACAACAGTGCCACTTCAAAGCATGGACGTTTTTTTCATAAATATTAAATTAATTTAAAATAGATATCATTGACCTTGTTGTGCAGTAGTAATTATGGTGTAGTTACACAAACTTGGCATTTCAAACGAACGTGATGTCCATTACAAAGAGCATATTGTTGGCTACTGTATGGTCATTATGAATACGCTATTGTTAACAACACTGTCATATATAGCAACTGACCTGCCAACAATGCACTGAATGAATTCTAGAATCTAGATGATGACTGACCATACATTTGCATTAGATTTAAAATAACTGGTGGAACAGCCCATCATTGGCTGAAAATCAGGAAGTGCCGCATTTCTATTGGCTGCACTACCTGTCAGTAACTCCACGCTGCCAATACACTTAACTACTGACCTACTAACACAGATCCATGGGGCACGTCAAGAGGAAAAGCCAAAGGAGGCAGAGGACGTGAGCAACTAGGCTACTTCTAGGATTTTTTGCGAGCATAATTTCTTTGTTACTGGAAAACCTGATCTTACCTTTTTGCACAATAGCGCGCGGAAACAAGACCATATTCTCCGACAAGGTGCTAGAAAAGGTAACGTACAGTTTTCATATTAGGTCAACAATGCCAACCATGTCGTGTTTTATTTTGGTAGACTTACGCGTAGGAATGTCTGTCTAGCCTAGCTTTAAAGGACTATTCAAAGAGGAAAGGTTCTGATTAATGGCATATTATTTATGTTAGTTAGATATAAAACCGAAACCTCCATTGCTCGTTGTAAACGTTGATATTTGTATTTCGTTTTCCTGCCGGGTGCATACTTAATTTCATCATTATATTTATTTATTCTGTCATACGGCACATATTTACTGCGATCTCGCATTGTTACTCGTGATCTGACGTAGGTGGGTGTATTAGCAGTTACGACGGGTTGTTATTGTTGTTATTATATCCTTTTATGACTTTTTCGGGCGTGAATTCCCCCCGCTACTTTCGAGCCACCGATGTCACGGGCAAGCGACCACGATGTTTTGTCATATAGCGACTAAAATCTGACAGTTTCAAACAAGTTATCGTATTAGCTCACATTCAGACCATACTGCTTGATATTGCAACATATTATCACTCGAGTTTATGTTGCATAACGTTTGCAGCCATAGAATGTGCTGGCTCACGGGGGAGGGCAGAGAGCTGAACACGCGTGTTGTGTAATCCGGACACAATAAAGGAATCTGGGAACGTGTTAATGAACAAGCAGGCGCAGGCCAGTCGTTTGGATCCATCCCCAAACAGACGAACATTCCCCTTCGCTTGAACCGCGGCTGAACTCGGCCGTATTTACTTCTGTAGATATTGTGGTTTACAGACTGGTGGGTTTGCGTGTATTGTATGGGTAGTCCAACTTCCAGATCGGTCTTATAACATAAGCTTAGCTGGAGCGCCCCCCAACCATAAGGTGGTTTAACCTCCTCTTCTAAAACAGGACCTGACACTTAAATTAAAATAAACCTGATTTAATTTAGTAAATTTGTTTGTATCAGAATGGTTTGGTTTGTGTAGGACTCCCTATTTATTATATATGTTTGTGCCTTGTTCTGATAATATCCACATGCAAAAAAGTGCTTTTGCTGTAATATTACAATTAGCAGACACTTTTATCCAAAGCAACTTACAATTACATGGTGTTATTATGGAGCAGATAGGAGTTAGGCATCTTGCTCAAGGATGCTTACAGGTAGGCCAACTCTGGGGCTCGAACCCACAACCTTACGGCTGGGATTCCAACACCTAGACCACTACACTATCCTAACATTGATGACGCAATTGTAACACTAGACCTATATTATTTAAATCGGAGCCATAGGTTTTATTACCTTGACAGGTGCTACTGTAATAACACTACAGTTACTTAAGTTTGTTGTGGATGACCAAAGCACACTAGAGAATGCATCCTGCAGTCATTACATTTATTGAATGGAGAAATTAGTACCATGAAATGAGTGAATTGGTTAAACAAAACAATTTTGGGCATTCTTCACATTTGTTTTAAAGAAAAACCATTGCCCCAATTTCAAAAGACAACGTTTCTATGTTGGATGTGCACTTAAACATCTGTTGTTGTTTTTTTACAGATTTCATGAGCTTACATGGACTGTTCGAATGAGCTTGTGATTGCAACCCACAACCTTCATTACCAATCACAGGCCTTTATAAAAGGAATGCCCATTTATCATGAATAGGCAACTATGAGCAAATTAACAGTTACAAACCGGGATAATATGCAGGCAATCAAGACAGAGCCTGGCTCCAGTGGGTCGTACTCTGGAAAAGCTGCCCTGGCTGTGGCTGTGGCTTTACAGGGGGCCAACAGGGACCTGTTGGGCCACAAATATTCCAGCATGCAATTCAAGGGCAAAACTACTTGCCGCCGGAAAAGAGAGTTCACTCCCGCCGAGAAGAAAGACAACGTTTACTGGGAGAGGCGACGCAAGAACAACGAGGCGGCCAAGCGTTCGCGGGAGAAGCGGCGCATCAATGACATGGTGCTTGAAAAGAAGCTGATGGCCCTCGGGGAGGAGAACGCCTCGCTGAAGGCCCAACTGCTGTCGCTGAAACTCAAGTTCGGCCTGGTCAGCTCCACGGCGTATGCTCAGGAAGTGCAGAACATTTCCAGCTCCACGGCCACTCTGTACCGGGAGTTTGTAGCGCCTGGTGCCTGCCAGAGCTCCTACAGCCGGGACGCTGAGCCTCTCTACCTGGGCAGGAGCAGGAGCAGCAGCAGCTGCATATCGGTGATTAAACACTCGCCGCACGGCGCGCTGGCAGATATGTCTGCGATTTCCAGTGCGACGCAGGCCAGTTTGAACGCTATCTGCAGGAGCAAAGAGGCCATCAAGCGGGAGCAGGCCGAGCATAGCAGCTTCACGCAACAGGGGGGCAGTCTGTGTGAAGTCTACAGGCATTACATGAGCAGCCCTCTGCCTGGAGGACTGTGCTCCCAGCCCGCTTCCCTCCTTCAGATCACCTCCAGCAACTCCCCGGGAAGCTCCGACGATGGAGCCGTGAGCAAGACCTCCGACGAGGAGGACGAGCAACAGGTCCCCAAGGGGCCCATGCCGCCAGCAAGCGACCCAAGAAGCGTCATCGTCTCCGCGGTCAAAGTGCCGGACGCCAGCGCTTCCGCTTTGCCCCATAAACTGCGGCTGAAAGCCAGAGCCGCCAGAATCAAAGTGGAGGCCGTCGACCCTGAGTACGAACCCTCCGGAAGGTCCTCCCCTCCTAGGGATATTTCAGACGGGAGAAGCTTCCAAGCAACGCAGAACGCCGTCTTAGAGTACAGTCAGTCATCCCTCAGCCCTTTATCGCTACAAGTATCCCTCATGCAGGACTGGCGCAATGATTCTGAGCACTGGCATACAAATGTCAAAGAGGGACTGCAGGATCGCTGCAAGAACAGCAGGTTTACCCCGAGCCCAGTCTCCAGTCATGTGATTGTGAATGTCAGAGATGCCTTCTGTGCCCACTCAAACTCTAGAAGCATGTCTGCAAATGTGGCCTCTCCGCAAAGACAGATCACGACGCAGCAAGGGTCCGTGATAGAGTCAACCAAATGCACTACTGGACGTTGTGAGACATTTTCAAATGGATGTTTTTCTTAATGAGCTCTGTATGTTATTTTTGCCCACGTTATTTACTGTTACACTGTGCAGGTAATGTGGTGTATAAACAGTGTTTCAAAATGAATGGCCATTTGAAATGAACAGTTAAAATGTGTGCAGTGTGGAGTTTCTGTTCTGTAGTTTGGCCTATGTGACATGTCCATGATGTAAACTCAGTTTGTAGCCCAGCAACTCTAAGTGCAGCTACATGTACATGAATTAAATGTCAAAACTTCTCACAGTTTGTTTATATTTACAATAAATGTGTCAGCACTGAAAAGCTGCTGTGTTTGTGGATTTTCAAAATATTATTATATTATTTTCAAGGTGGAGGCATACAGTTGAATCGCCACCTCTGTTAAAAGGTTTGAACATAAACATTCAACTGTATGATCATTTTGGAGGATGTCGTTTGTGTTTCTGATAAACTGTATTGAATTTGACAAGCTGCTATATACATTTATATGGAGAAATAAACCCCACTACTTCAGAAAAGCAGTCATAAGAAATGCTATTGATCAAGGAGGCTTGGCTGTTTTAGACATGAATACACTTAAGAATACCTTTCAAAATTGCATTATTAGGTATCTAAAAAAATCAGGATAGCATATGGCATATTTTTTCTAAAATTCATATTTGAATCAGGTGGTGGTATTGTCATTACAAAATATAAGTTTTGGTCACGTGATCAAATATACGTCACTCGGTTCAAAGTTGAATGTCAACACCATTGCAGTGATACAGCATGGCGGCCCTGTCGCGATCCAAAATCGTTTTGCGAGTTGTTCGCTTCCAAACGGGGGATATCGAGAGTTTTTGTAATATGCGATCTTATTCAACGAATTTCTGTTATGCCACCTCAGTTAAAGCAATGCAAGTTTGCCCTGTCGGCCGAGGATTAAGGCGTCATTACAGCTCCGATTCAAAGGATGACCTGCATGTTAGATTCCTGGACGGACAAGACTCAGGTAGCATGCATACTAAAGTAGCATGCAAGTGCCTTGTTGCAATGGTTTTGTTGCCTGTTAAGGCGCCACACACACACACACACACAATGTTACCAATCGCTAAGCGTATAACAATAAACAAATCCAACAGTACTAAAATACCATGCATGCAGGGACAATCCAGGGTATAATGAGAAAAAAAAATAAACAAATTCCATATCCACTTGTTGGTGTCCTATGTTGACCAGTGATGTGCATTGCGCATAGAACCACAACAGTACTCCCTTCATTCTCATGATAGCCCACCCACGACCCTATGGGTGTACAGATAGTTAGTAGTTTACATTGTTATTTTGTGTGAAACTGAATTTGGAAAGGGGAAGAACTAGAGTAGGAGAGTAATCAGAGAGCTTTTTGCTTTCACTGGAAGAGAATAATTATCAATGGGGTATACATAAACAATTGCTGTAGATATTTTAGTAAAAAGCTACCAATGAACACACATAGTACTACATTATAGCCTACATTAGAGCCATAATCAACTTACTTGTTTCTTTCCTTTCAGGCATTGTTGTACTTGGATTAAACCGACCAAAAGCCAAAAATGCAATAAGCAAAAACCTTGTGAAAATGGTAGGAGTTGTTTCTGTTAATTTAATTACAATGAGCGAAGGTAAAACTCATAGAATAGTGTTAAAAACAAGGATTCAAATATATTTAAGCCCTTGTACTATCTGAGTTTTACCTTTACCCGGTTAATCATGTTGATTTGACATTTACATTTTATACTTGTATTCATTGTCTCTCAGATGTCTGAAACAGTGGAGAATCTAAAAAAAAATAACAAAGTGCGGAGCGTTATACTATGCAGTATGGTTCCAGGGATATTCTGTGCAGGTATATTTACTTTTTTTTTTTTTTTAACTTTTTGCTACATACATATGACAGCTGCGCTAAATTATAGATACACAATTATTTGAATGCTTTAATGTTTAAGCAATATAAAGGCAATTATATTTGGCACCCCTATGCAGGTGCAGACCTAAAAGAGAGGGCCAAAATGCACCAAAGTGAAGTGGGACCTTTTGTTTCAAAAGCAAGAACTCTAATCACAGAACTTGGTAAGGGTTTCTTTTTTAACAAAAAGTTTGGTTTGTACTCAATTTAACAAACTCCCTTTTGGTGTCCCGTTTGTTGTTTTTTTGTATTTGTTTTGTAGGTAATTTGCCGATGCCAATTATTGCTGCAATTGACGGAGCTGCTTTAGGTGGAGGCTTGGAAATGGCCCTAGCTTGTGATATCAGAATTGCATGTAAGGCATACACATAACTAGATATACTGTACCTGCAGTTGCGTATGCCTCCCACCCCTTAAAAGTGGATGGTATTCATATTTAAGTTCATATTCATTGTTTTATACTATATATATATGATATATCCATTAGCCTATATTTTTTCTGTTTTATTCTCCAGCAAATACTGCAAAAATGGGGCTGGTTGAGACCAAACTTGCCATTATTCCGGGAGCAGGTAAATATGGTTTAATTTGCAGGAAGTTGTATTTATAATGATGCTGAGACAACCTATTGCAACCTCATGAGAATAAACATTTTATTTAACCTCTCAACGATGACAATATTTAAGAAATCCCATGATGATAGATGTTACATATTATGCCTCTTACTCTTTAAACCTTCAATTTCTGACAGTCAACACTATAAGTACTAATGTATATACTATAATTTACTTATTTAATTTACAAGTAATGGGGTTAATGGAGGCAACACATCAATCAACCGTTAATTTGTCCATTTCAGGTGGTACGCAACGCCTGCCCAGGGCCATTAGTGTCTCTCTTGCTAAAGAGCTGATTTTTGCTGCGCGGGTGGTGGATGGGGTGGAAGCCTGTCGCATTGGTCTTGTAAGCCATTCCGTGGAGCAGAATAACAGCGGTGATGCAGCCTACCTTCGGGCACTGGAGCTAGCCCGGGAGTTCAACCCTCAGGTCAAAAGAAGACACGTCAATAGAATAAAAATAAATTAAAAGATAAAACTTTAGAGTTTTTAGGAAATGAATAATCTATAAATGCTACACTCTAATATGTCTAACAGTTAGGACCCAGGTTGCCAATTGAGAATTAAAGTGTTTTTTTTTCTTCTCTCCAATAGGGTCCAATTGCAATAAGAATGGCAAAATTGGCTATTAACCAGGGGATAGAGGTAAAGTGCAGACCCTTACGTCCCTTCCGCAGTTAATTATTACCATAGTTCAGTGTTGGTTCCCTCATTCATAATTTTTCATTAATGTTTTGTTGTCGTAGAGGACCTCAAATTGATGTTTTTTACATATGGGAGGTATATTTGATTATATTTCATGCCATAGTTAGAAACCCTTTTTTTACTTGTTTAATGGAGTGTGTTTACTAATTTCCAAAGATAATTTTGAAAGATCAAATTCACAATCTTATGTGGTTTTCTGTGTCAACCAATGCAAAAAATGCTCTCTCCATTGTATCTGTTATTGATCATATTGCAGGTTGATTTATCTACCGGATTGGCAATTGAAGAGGCATGCTATGCACAGGTAAGTATTTGAATGTGTATACACTAATAAATTCATAAGAACTTGTTAACTTTCAGTAACTACCGAGTCTACAGTGTCTTGCATAAGTATTTAACCGCTGAGCAACATGATTAAAAAATAAATTTACACATAAATCTAAATGTAAATCAAATTGTAAATATCCCTATTAAATCCCATTTGATTCCAGGCTTCAACACAACATAATCAAGGAAAGTTATTAGTGAGGTGAATACTTATCCAAGGCACAGAAAATTCCCTTTCATTTCACTGGCATGTGACCACACTTACAGGTCATGAAATGACGCATCTTACTTGCGTGCTGATTTACACCTGTGTTGTTTCCAAGGTGATACCAACAAAAGACCGTTTGGAGGGTCTTGCTGCATTCAAGGATAAAAGGCCCCCTCATTTCAAGGGGGAGTAAAGCATTCTTCAGCTTGAAACCAATAACAAGTAGTGTCTTTACTCTTTCAAGGCTTCTGTCACTTTAAGGGTACAGTACCAGTACAAAATCTTAGTTGGTCACAACAATATTCTACCGATGCATACAATATGTGAGCATAACTTTTTGACTGATATTTTACCCAGTGATTAGAGTGGATCTAGACGAAATTATGTTTGGTACAGTAATGAAAACATATTTCTGTAATCTAACATTAATTCTCTACAAAATACCAGATTTATGCAGCCATGCAGCACTCACTAGTTTACTGTTAAAAATGAAACATGAATAGTTATGATTATATATCCGATAACCTGCAGATAGCCGGGAAAGTGTCATGAGAAATCACTGTGTCCAGGCAGATTAAAAATGCACATTATGCTGAGGAGCTGATCTTGCATGATACACCATCACATTGTTTTTTAAATGTCAAAATTCAAAGCCTGTCCTCTTCTTTTTGCAGAAGTTTATTTAGATACGCAAGAGCCATTGCTCTTGGTAATATAATATATAAAGCGTTTAAATGTTTGATTTTTAAACTGACACTATGAATTAGACTCGATATTATAAATATTCAGCTTCCACTGTTACTTAGAATGGTTGTTTTCTCACTTTCTGATTACATACTGTATCTAATGCCTTTCATATGAACATATTAAGATATTAAGCTGTATCTAACAGTAAATGACTTGATAAAAGCAATATAATATAACTGTAAAATTGATTGAACCTTTATAGAAGGCTCTAATAAAATAACTGAGACTGTGAGAATATTCTTCTGTTATTAATTTGTCTTTCTAGCTGTTCATATTCTCCACAATTCATAAACATTATACTGTATGAAAACAATTTAACACTTGTGTTGCTTTGGTCAAGAGAAATGAAAGCATTCATTTTAATACATGTCATCATAAAGCAATAATTCATTCAGTCTAATCCCCACTAATCACTGATGTTCCCCATCACTGTTCCCCGTCACTGATGTTCCCCAGGAACTTTAGGTGCCATAGTCACACGTGTAACTATTGTTTTGCTGTACAATTGTTCAAATAGTCTATAATCCTGGCTGCACTCACTGTGTTCTTTAAGCTTTGTTACCTGCAAATGAATTGAAGCAGTGCTGAAGTGAACAGGGAACAGCTGGGATGTGAATTGGACAAAGCTAAATCAGTCTGCAACAAAGTGACTGTTTGTGGTCATGCCCACCACTATGTTCACATAGAGAATATAAATACTGTAAAACCTCAAATAAAAGCCTGGGCTTCTATTTGCTTCAATCACTGAACTGATCCTGCCTAAGAAAGAAGAAATTAATTAATTAATGGGCTGGGAAATACTATCAAATTGATTATTTAAACCAGTATGAATATTACTTCTATAAAAAATAGAATACTATTCATCACTTGTATTAATTTTTATGTAAAAACGTTTTAATTATTTTGATTGGTGGACCCTTACGGACTAAAGTAGGCCTAATATAAATAATTGAGGAATGGACACATTCTGACTTTATGACCGTTTCAAAGGTAGGGGAGTCACTACTTTTTTTTGTCTCTCCTGTTTACTATGCTGGTAGATCTGAATTTATTATGAACTGAACGATTGAATTGTGGAGAATCTAACCAATCTAACGATGCGTCGAGCTGAGTGCATGTGCAGAACGCGAAGGAGACACACAGAGGCTAGGTAGCGGTGAAAGCGTTTCATACGCTTGTAGCGGTTTTAATATAGAGATTTACAAACTCAGTAATTAAACAAACTAGCATAAAGAGACTAGTGGCAACCAAACACGAAACAATCACTGACAACTCCCTTCATCCACCCTCCCTCTTATATAGTCATCAGGAGAGGGTAGATCAGGGGATTGATAACAGGTGTGTAGCTGCTGGGGTGCGCTGGTTGTGTCGATGGCCGGTGGTTTAATACACCGTCGAGCTCGAATGGGGAGGGGCGGAGGTTCCGGTTGTTACACATATTGACAAAAGTTTAAACATGTATATTTGTGTGCGCAATCACAGCATCTTAGAACTAGCTCTATCAATCCAATTAACTTCTTTACAAGCCATACCAGGTGTCTAAGTGAGACAGGCATTTATTTGAAGTTTTATGGTATTTGTGAGTTCTACAATTTAGCAAACAATTTCAAGTAAAAGTGTTGTTCAGTTCAATTGTGCTGTTGAAACCAAGAAGCTTTATTTGATACAACGATTTCAACTGGAAGAGGCACTGGGGGCCATAATAAATTAAAACCAGACAATACACTCATAACCATTGGTTATTAGTCAACTGTGGTTAACTGTGTAATGGACTTTGTACTAACGCTTAAGGATAACAGGTAGTCTGTGATTATGTTACAGAATTAATGCATTCTTCAATCAGAATTCTAGATTTGTATGTGGATTCTTGCATTCTGTTTTTTATTTGGGATTAGTGCAGTGCCCAAAATATATGGCTCCTATAATCTATAAAGAGAAGAGGGCAGAAGACTCACAAGTATTCTCTATAGAATTGTTTCTATGGAGGTGGGCAAACATTAACTTTCCCCTATTTAAACAGACTTGGCAGTTAGAACAGTGGTTGAGACATTGGACCTCCATGTGGCTACATTTCTTTCTCTGGTGATGGAGAATATCATATCCCCAAAACCAGGTGCAGATTAACGGTATCCATTCAACTAAAAGCACAGCCAATGTCTTCACAACCCCTCCCCAACAGAAATATACGTTAGTTATTGAGCCCAACTTGTGCGTGACTGTTTCTAACAACTCTGAGAAGACTGTTAGGACCCTGACCAGAGGTTAGTTGCGGGCCTGCCCTGTGGCTTCAGGCTGTTGCTGTACAAGGCCTAAGGCGACAGCAGATATCCACTGTGGCAGGCCTGCTTCCGGCAGATGTCCCAGCACTGAGCTGAGGGGGTCATACCACAAGTAGTAAAGGTTGCGTAAAAAACAACAGATATATGCATTGCATACCCAGTATGCATAGAAACGAAAGGCTTGTTCCTCGACAGTGGCTCATCGAAGGCAGTGGTTCACAACGTTCTTTTGACCCATAGAGCCAAAATGTAGTAGCTTGCCACCCCCCGTGAGGGTCACGAGCTGAACTACCAAATCAGTGGCTCTGGACATGGAGGGTCAGGACCCCCAGTGAGGGGCCATTTTTCAGGGTGCCACAAAATGAGTTTTAGAAATGTTCATTTGTTGGATTATTTGTAATTAAATGTATGCATACTTTTGTATTGGTGTTTATGGTTAAAATATTATTTATTATTTGGTTTATATATTTTTATTTATTGTTCATTTTATTTAGCTTGGCCAGTGTTTGTGTGAATAAACCTAACTAGCAACAAGAAGTGGTTCCTTGCGCACAACCCCCTTCTGCACCTGCCGTATTAGGCTACTTCCAAAATAATAACTAACATTTTATACACTCTAAGAGCTCAAACATTGTAATTGCTGAGCCCAACATAGACCAGGAAGGAGAGATTATAGTTTGTTTGTTTTTTAATGTAGAAAGAGAGACAGACAGATGATTGCCATTGAGGACTAAAGCTAATGCCGGTTGCACACATGACACACATGGCATGTGGATTTTAGGGTTAGGGGGTCCCATCTTTGTGTTTGCATCAGCATTGTGTTTATGTTAACCAATCTTTGGCGTGAGGTTATCATAGAATGTAGATTATACATACTAATAATTAGCCCAAAGTTAACAAAAAGAGTATCGTTTATTTTTAGTAGAGATAAATATAGCTGTATATCCTCTGTAGGGTAACTTGCGCCCATGGTGCCAGCTGACCAGCCAAGGTGGTAGATTGAAGCGCTCTGTCTAGGGCTTGATACCTGGCCTTTGCTAGGAGGTAGATGTCTCTTTGAGATCTAAAAAACTAAAATTAAAGGGAAATTCCCAAATTTTGACTTGGACCTATTTTTTTCATTTCCCCACCCAAATCTGGTGATCTTTTTCCCCACACATTTGGAATGTCTACAATGTTGATGTTCTTGTTTGTTGTTGTGTATGAGATACAATTATGGATTGAGGCTGGTATAAGTATTTTTTTATTTATTTTCAGCATGTTTATATGGACATTCAATAAAACATTAATCAATAATGTATATCTGTATTATTGTAAATATTAACATCTACATATGACATTATCCAAATAACTTTAATGACCGCTAATATATTTATTTTAATATTAGTAATAATATAGTCATATGATAAAATAAGGCTTTTGTCACATTGTATAACATTAATCTTTCTCATAAGCTTTGCATAGATTTTTTCGTAATGTCTGACAATCTCTCAATGGCAGATTTTGATGTTATTATGGCAAATATTCACTGAGAAATATCATAGTAATACTCCCTTAGTCTTGGTTCAACAACTGCAAATGTTGGCCTGTCATCCACCCTGTAAAAAAACAAATTTAAACATTTATCTTTTACAACTAAGTGCTTAGAAGCAGTCCAACTAAATGACCTAAACACATCTACCAACATACAATATTTCTGATGACACTTGCTCACAGAAGGACAATAGTAATATTTGCTCTAATGCTATGCCAACTGTTTTCTATCAATCATAAAACAATTGTTAATATAGTAATATACATGTAATAGTTTAAGGCCTGAAGAAGGGATATAGTTGCCCTTAATATGTTGTTAAAGTTACTTTTCAATTTATTGCATTGTTGCGGCACATAAAGTTAGGTGATCACTTAGAAACCCAACAGTGTATGGACAGCATGCAGGCTAATGGGGGCTCTTGTACCCTATTTAGTTCTGCCTATGCTCTCCAGCAGATCAATCACAGCTGTTTGACTTAAACCCAATTTTCTTGCATAGATTGAGGTTCGGAAGTCTCCATATTTCTCTCCTTTTGTCTTTCCATTCTGTCCTCCCTTTCTTCATCCTTTCTCTCTCTTTCCTTTCCCCTCCATATTTCTCCTATTAGAACCATTCTTATGCCCTGTTCAAGTCTGCTCATATCTTTCTATCTTTCCCATTATTGGTTTCATCATTTATCAAAATCTAACACAAAATCTTTCCTTACTTGATGCCTCAACACAAGTCAAGACAGTGTAAAAAAAAGTCAATTTCAGATTTTGTGCCTTATTACCTAATTTTACTGCCATTTTATTGACTATAGTAATCACCTAGATTAATCAAAGAAATAATCTACAAATTGACTATGAAAATAGTCTTTAGATGCAGCTCTAAGTGCAAAAGACATTGTGTCTGCACATAATTTCCTTTAATTGTGAGGAAATTAAAGGTATGAATGGGAAAACAAAATATTTCATTAGTTTGAAAATGAACAGATCTTGGTAGTGGACTTTTGAACCCCACAGTACACTTCACTTTGAACACCAGTAAACAATTTGGAATGGAACAGAGTACAATGAATCATCATTGTAGTACTTGGTATTGCCTAAATAAACAATAAATATCAAGCTGAAATGTATTTGTGTGCAAACGCACTTTAAACTTAAGAAATCTGGACCTGGACCATTTTATCGCCGATATAAAACTTACTTGTATGTCCAGCATATCTTCATGAGCTCATACATCTCTAGTGGACAGTTATGTGGAGCCTCCATCCTTCTTTGACTTTCAATCATTTGAGACACTTCACTTCCTTTCATTCCCTGTGAACACAAGATAACAGGACATCTTATTTATAGCTAAGTCCTTATAGGAAAGTCTGACCACTCAGCAACCATCTTGGTAACGCCCGTGGGCAGTTACTTTGGGCAGTTTTTACTTCTGCTACGCATGCGCAAAGTCAGTGCGACCACACAATTAGCTTAATAGGTTTCCTGACCGTCCGTTATAAAGCAAATGATTGCTCTTTGCAGGGAGGCGGGATATGTGCATACAAACGCCATCTTTGGTGTTACAGACTTCTCCCAAAGTGTTCTATTCAGGATTCTTGAACTGTTCTGTCTCCATATGATGTCTCTGCTTATAGTCAGCAGACTGATGATGTCATACGAATTATGTCATTAGTTGGTGTAGACAATATACAGGACAATACAGGATCATTTATTTATTTATTTAGTACAGACAAAAAACTGCTTTACAACACAGAGTCAATGTGCCAGATGATTAACAAAGCAGACACAGTTAATGAAAAAATTATTTCAAGGAAAAAATGGTAGTGCTTCTTAGGACAACACTAATATATACTGTGATAACACAATAAAACATTATTAACAGATCTGGGATGAATGCTGTTGACCAGTGACTTTCACCTGAGGTGTCTGCACCAAAAACTTTGCCACCTTTAATATAGTGCTGCTTGTGTAAAGTTAATGATAATGGCCAGTTGATACCTATTGCAGTTGAACAGTCCTGAAAAGAGGATTCCTCCTCTTCCAATTTTTCCCCAGGTGTATATTTTAGGAAACTGTCCTCATTTATTTCTGTAGTAAATGTGGGTTTGTGAAACCCCCAAGACTGTACCTGTGATTAGGGGCTGTATAAACACAGCTGACTTTGTTATTTCCACTTTGTTCAGAGAAGGTTCATACCTTGTACGGTTTCTGACCCAGTGAGTACGCCTCCCACATCAGGACCCCGAAGCTCCACACGTCACTTTTTGATGAGAATTTTTGGTAGTTGATAGACTCTGGAGCAAACCACTTTAAAGGCCATTTCCCGGGCGTTTTGGACTGAACAAGGGAGATAGTATACAGAGACGTAAGACAGATACACAGACAGACAAGTAGGATGGGGTAAAGAAGAATCATAACTACAACCGCTACAATATGTAGTATACACAGATAGCGGACAAACAGGAGGAACTACTGCACTTATAAGAAAATGGCATGATTCAAGGTCTTTAAAAAAACACGACTGTCTCAACTTCTTTCTCAGTGTATACATGTAACCATTTTTTCACCGAAAATATGTAATCAGACCCATCATTAACCAACCCTTCTCATCTCTTATGTCACCAGTGACCCATTTTACCACAGTCTCAATCCAGGGCCTCTTGACATTTCACCTATAACATTTCTGAAAAAGCTCCTGACATCTGTAGCTAGTGAGCTGGGGCAGAGGTTTAGGGTTCTGTGGGTGCTATAATGCAATCAAGAAGTTACCTTTATGCATAGCAGTGTCCATACGCTTTAAAAAGTAAAAATCTCAAAGCTCTCTCGCAGTAATACAGACCAATCTCTACCCAATGCTAACAGCATTGAAAAGGTGGCTGCTGGGCAGCTCCTTATGGTTATGAATGCAAATACAAAATAAAATAAAAAAGGGTCACAAATGGCCTGCTCATGCAAAGCACTTTTGAAAAAGGGCTATATGTTTAAATATTAAATAATATTAAGTAATTGATATGGATATTCTTTCCAAATACCTTGTAGTAGTTCTGATCCTCAGTGAGAGCCTTGGATAAACCAAAGTCGCTGATTTTGGCATAGTGCTGAGTGACAAGCAACACATTCCTGGCAGCGAGGTCGCGGTGAACAAAGTTATTCTCCTCCAGATATTTCATGCCCATGGACACCTGGTGAACAAGTTCTGTGATGTTCTTGATGGTTATATGCCTGCAGAAAAATAATGATATACTTAGAATATATAAGACATCATGATGAAATATAAATATAATAATAAATACTGTACATTAAATGTACAGTACTTGCAAACTTGCATTTTTTTTAAGATTTGAATTTGGCACAGACAATAATAAAGGAAAACACTAAGAACAAAAATAATATAGGAAAGGTAAAGAAAACCCAAAACAGAAGATACTATGCAAGTAAATGTGAGCCTGTGTAGATTTAACTTTATAAGCTCTATCCTGCCCCTTGTGGCCAAAATGCCACACTTTTTTATTAAGTAAAAAAAAAAGTTCATACTTGTTCTTCTGCAGAAACTTGTGGAGTGGCCCATACTCTGCCAGCTCCATTACCAGCATTAAGTTCTCAGCATCGCAGATACCGATCATACGAACAATATAGGGATTGTCCAGTCTCTGCATGACGCCAGCCTCCTGGAGCATTTCGTCACGCACCGCTTGACTACACTCATCGTTTTTCAAGATCTTAACAGCGACTGGCTTTTCTGACCTGATGAACAAGGCATTAGCGTTAGCATTATATTCACCAAACACAAATAATATACTGAAATAAAACAAATATCTTATGTCCTGTATGTGCATTAGCTAATTGTTAACAATTCTTGACCATGGCATATGACCTTTTTAGTCTTAACTAATTATTCAACCAAGGCGTTTGGGGTGTCATTTACTATTTTGCCATTCAAGCGCTTTTATCCAAAGCTTATAATATAATGTGTGGGTTAGGCATCTTGACTAAGAGGATGCTTAGGCCTCTGTAATGGGATTGGACCTTGTGCCTTTTGGCTGGGGGTCGAACACCCAGACCGCTAGTCTATTCTTACATTACATTTCTGTACGTGACTATAAACTGTACAGCATCAATACAATCATCATTGTTTTTGTATTTTTGCCACCCTCATAATTGTACTGGCCCTTATGCACTGCGTAGTCTATAGGTATTGTCAGGTTTGGAGTGTGATTCATCATACCTCCTCATCTTGTAGATGCCCTTCATTACTGTACCAAAATTCCCAGATCCTAATTCTCCATCCTCCAGGAAGAGCTGATTCCGATCCACCATGGATTGCCTCAGTTCCTCTGGGTCTGCATAGGGACTCTCATATACCCCTGTTGCCATTGGCAGGTCTTCTGTTGGAGACATAAATGTAAGGTGTGATGGACAGTGATGATAGCTGCTACTTTTCTTTGGGTTTCTAGAATGTTTTGTCTTTCTTTTTTAACCTTTAAAAAATATATATACATTTACATTTTGTGCTTTTTGTCCCAGCTAGCCTACAAGGCAGCAAAAGGAACCGCCCCGCTCTACCTCCAGGCCATGGTAAGATTCCAAGCCCCTGCCAGAGCACTTCGATCTACTACCTC